>JBBPQL010000525.1:0-23121 GCA_038092515.1 Boletus subparvulus | reverse complement strand
CCAGGTGTCGTCTTCGGTGGGAGGGTTCTCTAAGGGGGTGGGTTCCGGGGCAGGGGCGGGGGCAGGGGCGGATGGGGGCACGGACGCGGTTGGGGAGCTGAGCGGGACCTCGGTGGGTTCAAACGGGTGTTCGAGTGCTGCCTGTCCTAGATGTCAGGATATTCGGCGACAAAAAGTTTGCTTTGAACACACCTGAAGGAGCCGATGCTCGTCGTTGGATTGGAGGGGGCTCGACTCCGTCATCGTCGACGTAAAGAACTTGCCTTGGGCGCTGCGACATTTCTCGCGGATGAAGTCACGTGAGTCACTTTATGTAATAAGAAGATGTTACCTGTTTTGGATGCATGTTGTGGACAGGAGCATCGACGTCATGGAATCGATTGAATCGGTGACGTCGTGCATGACTCGGTCTAAAATCGGCGGTATATAAACCAGGATGGATAGGGAACGTCTTTTCCATCACCCGCACGTACAACTTGAAGGGAAATCACTCATGGTGAGGTCGTCCAAGTGTCCTCGACGTAGCTGACAATCGTGATAGGCTGATACAACTGAGGCACAGTACCAGGTGACGAGCTAGGTGTTCCGCTGACCGTACGCTGACCTCCTGAGCGCAGAAAGGAGACAAGGTCGAGTATAGACCTGTCGGCGGCGCGCAGGACAATGTCTCGCACAGCGTCGGCGAAATAGTTGACGTGCACGGGTCTGGCGCAGTACGTGATAATCGGATGCGTCGACGTTGTCTAATGGGCTGCGTGTTCGTTTTCAGGACCTTAGGTACTCTATCAAGAACAACAACACAGGAAAGAAGACTAGCTACCTGGTATGTCGGGGTGGATTTTCTCGTTGGATGTGAATATTAATGTCGTTCAGGCAAAGAATATTGTCAAGAAACTCGAATCCTAAGGGGGTGTATTGTAATAGAGTACCTTTACCTGTATGCGTGGAGGAGAAACCATATTCTTGTGATTCAGAACACAGCCACCTTCACTCGGCTCGAGCTTGGAACTGCATGTGAATTTCAACCAATGGCATCACCGCCCTCTGCGGCTCGCGCGGACCAGCCGCATCTTGTCTCCCTTGTACTTCAGTCCAAGAAGGCCCTCCAACACGGTGAACAGCTCTGCTCCAAGGCTAATGCCCTCACAAACGCGTCTGCGCAGTGTGCCGTCGACGTGCTCGCCCTCGACGCCAAGGTAAAGTGGATCAGCGAAGCGGTCATCGAACAGCTCAAGGTGCGCCATGTCACTTCAGATGTCCTCTTCTCACGTACTCTCACGCAGCTGGCTGCCAGCGTGGCAAAGAGCATCGAGTACAAACGCGCCCAAGTCGACAAGCAGATCCGCGTACGTTTTCGTCCCATACTCGCGTTTTGCGCTTATCAACATACCACAGGAATGGGACGCCATCCGTTCGGAGCGTACATCCGCCCTCGACACCATCCTTGAATCCCTCGGCACACAACTCGTCCCTCCTGGGTTTCACCAATCCTCGACCGACTCTTCTCTTTTCGGGAGCCAACATTCGCTCGACAAGGTGCATGATATAATCGACCCTAACCTGAGCCCTTCCGCCACTGTCCGAGAGAACGTCTTTGACAGGAAGCTCGCGACGAAGCACGTCGATCGGTCGACGTGGAAGACTTTGAGGGACTTTGTGGATGAGAGTGCGATTGAGCAGGTGTTGGATGCCGTGGAGAACGATCGGACGAGGCTCGACGTGCGTGTCTTCTCTCCCCCTTTTATCCCATTCTTTCTTTTCCTCGGACCGGACGTGTGGAATGGTGTTGATGTGTTTGCATACAGGACGTCATGTCGACGACGTACGACTACCCAGAGACACTCTCCACCACGGTTTCTTCTATACGCGACTCCTTACCTGTCTCGAATGCACCGCCCCCGATCGAGTCTTTGTTGGTTTCCCAGGAGAGGACGACGACGGTGATGGCGAGGCATCTGGAGAGCTTGGCGTCACATTATGACCAAATGGCGAATGCGCTTCATGACAGCGAGGCTGGGATATTCCATTCGGAGGAAGAGATGCAAGGTAGGTGTACAATGGATCCGTCTGTCATTATTCGAGGTCATACCAATACCAATTTTGTAGCGATGCATCGAGACACGGACGAACTCCCTGCGATCATGGCTGAGCTCGAGGAACACGTTCATTCCATTCAGGAAGCCCAGTGAGCAGGGAATTGATTGCTGGCAGCGTATCACTCATACCCTGCAATGTAGCGAGGAATTGGTGCTTGCTAAAACTGCTGCACAACAACAATTAGAAGCGAGCCGTAGTATACTAGAAGATTTAGACGAACTCGGAGATATCATGTCAGACATGCTTCAGAAGCAACAAGACGTCGAGGTGCGTTTTCCTCTTTGGCGGTTTACCCGTGACCCATCTCTCGATTCATGATTCGATCACATCTCGTGCTGCTGTACAGGGCGACTGCGAAGATCTCTTGGAAGCCCTCCACCAGCGATTGTTGGTCGTGGAGAACCTGCACCACAGATTTGTCCAGTACCAATCGTCATTTAATAAACTTCTCATCGAGATTGCGAGGCGACGGCAATACCGAGAAGCTGCAGAGAAGATTGTCGAGGGTATGATGGCGCAACTCGATGCCATGTCGTCTGGTGAGCATTGATCTCAATTTGCACCCTCTTGACGATGACGACGACACCACGGTGGTGATACAGAGGAACGTCGGATGCGCGCAGACTTTAATGCCGACCACGGTGCCCACATTCCGGCGGATATTTGTCTCTGTATCGAGAACCCGCCGACGAGGTGGGAGGTCGTCCCGTGGACGGGTGATATGCGGGAGGTGCTTCCAGGGATTGATGCGGATTTGTTGACGCAGGTGAGTCTGTCGTCACGTTTCTCCCCCCTTCTCTTTCGAAGGTGGCTGGGGTCGATGAGAAGGGTGGTCACGATCATTGGCGTTGGATTTGGCTGACTGCATTTTTGTTTCCTTCCTTTAGGCGAGGGAGAAGTTGGTGGGTGGGGAGGTGGCTATGCCTGGTAGTGATAGCGTGTAGCTGTGAGCGTATTTGAGGGGGCGTTGTAATGGATTCGGACTGGTCGAGTGCCGGCGCGATGAGGTTTTGGTTTCGGGTGGGTTGCAAACATGCCGAGATATCCACTCATGCACATCCGTTCGTCAACCTCGACTGCGACGAAAGCGTATCCTCGAGGGTGGCTGTACAACGGTGCCATCCTCGAGTGAGTTTTGAAGTTAATATTTTCATCGACGTCGTTCGTTCCCGGCGTAAATAGAGACTAACTCGAATTGCTTCATAACTTGACATGTGCAATAAAACACATCGAGAAAGATAGTAAAGCTACGTTATACGTAGGCGAGGGGGGAGGGGAAGAGGAACGGGGTGGGAACGGGGAACGGGGAACGGGGAACGGGAGGGCCTGCCATATGCAATACCTGCTTCGAGGCTTTTTCATATCCTTACGACTCTCGGAAAAGATCGTGGCTGGGCAGCTGCGTCGGTCATGTCTTCTCACGCAGCTCCGCACACCACCAGATCGGCCGAGAGGTCTTGATTGTCACGAATTGCTCCGCGGGGACCAGGTGGTTGGAGGTGGACACTAGGCCGTCGAACGAGGATTCTGTCTCATCTTCAAGCAAGTGATCAGCAAAGCACACAAGGTAGAGAATTTTGATTTACCCAAGTTCCACCGAAGACCGGACGTGGACAACACAGTGGAATCTATACCGACAGGTAAGAGGCCACAGGTGGGGCCCAAAACGTCGTGGTCGATAGATATCCGGTGATGTCCCTTGGCGCAGTTCAAGACCACAGCCCCATCATTGGACGTTAACACTCACCGCATCAAGGACCCAGCCAATATTGTCATCCGTAACGACATAGACTCTTGGCCTCGTTCGTCGGATCTTGTGGATGTGTGAGAGGACGTGTATGGTCTGGTCGAGTCTGCCAGAGAATCCTCCGAGAATCAGAGTTTCATACTGGATCCGAATGCTTAGATCGATTACTGTAGTCAGTCAGTGTATCGATCTAACCTTGTGCCCTTCCTTGCGTTCTTTCTCTTCCAGGGTCTCGATGCACTTCATGAGATCTGTCGTATCTTGGTCGAAGTCTTGCAAGACCGGTACTCCCTAAGCAGTCGTAAGATCGTCTATCCAGCTGCAAAGCCTGGGGAACGAACCTTTGTGGAATAGTGCTCTCCAACGTCCGCGCGCAGAGAGTCCAGATCACCCTTGATGAGATCAGGCGTGTATCTATACATCCATTCGTAAGAGGCTCGGGCAACGAGATGGACGAGGCTCACAGATGTCGCAACTGTTCTCCATCTGTTGCCTCCCCCAGGAGATCGTACAGGCGGTTGGCACCACCATCAGCACAACATCTCCACAAGCAAGCTTTCCAGAGCGTCTCGAGCAAAGGCAGCGAGAAAGGCTGATTAAGGATGATCAATGCCCGGCGAGCGCCTTCGCGATTCGTTGTCAGAGGATTCAGAAACGGCGTTTCCCATTCCACGATCTCGGTGGCGGCCATGAGGTTATCACAAGCGAATCGGCTCTCTTTCACAGCTGGATGGATGGAGAGAACGGCGTCGCTGGCGTTTCCCAAACCCGGCCGGGCGAGGGGAACAAGGCGTTGCGCCCAAATTTCCTTCTATGTATGTTGAAGACCGCTGCCAGCGCTGAGCCCCGCTGTACGCCCCGTACGCCGGTCACGACAGCCAACAGTACGCGCATCGGAATAATATAGCATGGGACCAAGCCGCGCGAGAGACCAGAAAATGGCCCAAGACGACGTGAACACGTTGCTTCGGGAAAAGGAAGACCGAGTGCGTGCGTTCCCGACGTCGACTTGCCACGCTTGTTCGTGA
This sequence comes from Boletus subparvulus, assembly GCA_038092515.1. Classification (NCBI taxonomy): domain Eukaryota; kingdom Fungi; phylum Basidiomycota; class Agaricomycetes; order Boletales; family Boletaceae; genus Boletus; species Boletus subparvulus. The sequence continues at coordinate 18,249 of JBBPQL010000525.1, read as the reverse complement.
CGTCTTTTCTTGCTAGATAGCGACTCTCGAGACGCGTTTGGAGGCGTATAGCGCGCGTGCGTCGACTGCCCACACCCGTTTGTTGAAAACGATCGACGTGTTGGATGCGTTGCGTTCTCAACATGCGATGGAAATTTCGGCAGAGGAACAGGTGAAAATGAAGCTCGTACAAGAAGTGAATCGTTGGCGCGGCGTGGCGAAGGGTCTGGAGGTAGAGAAGGACGAGTTGAAGGACGTTGTCGAGGATCTGATCGAGAAAGGTATGTCGAAAACCCTTTTTCTCTCCCCAAAGTTACGCCCCAACATTCAATTCTGTGGCATGGACCGCATGCCGTTTTCTATTTGGTTTATCAGTTCAAGTCTCGAACGAATGGAGCTCATGGCCGTGTAGCCGGATGCAGATCACGAAACATGCAGGTGTGTCGTCTTTTCCGCTCTCCAAACCCATCCAACGCCTTCCAGCGAGGCAATCTCAATGTCGAGTTCCCAGAGCAGATTGCTGTGGGCGCGGTCGATGACGGGGGGACGAAAAACCACAACAACGACTTGCTGGCATACGCCACCTCCATCATTGCCAGACTAAGGATGGAACTTAACCTTGAACGGCAGAGCCACGGCAGAACCGTAGAAGAGGCGAACCTCTGCATCGAGGAACTGGAGGCCAAGGTTGCAGTGCGCGATGCTGAGCTAGAAAACTGTATCACCTCTCCCGGTGACCACGAACATCAGCCAGAAGAACCTCGGAATGTTGCCATCCACGCTTTCGAGAAGCGGAAACTTGGTAACAAGCTTCCTGAGCCGAAACCATTATCAGACGAGCAGTGTCTTCGCTTCCTGGAGAGCAACAGCGCGCGAAATAGATCTCTGGAAATTGAGATTCGTCATATTACGGAAAGGGTATGTGTCCTGCCATGATACGGGGTCGTTTGACTTAAAATGACGTGAACAGCTTGAACAAGCCAGGATGGCGGCCTCAACCGGCTCTCACAAGGAACCTCAGTCGCCAGTACTGCGAAATGGTCACAAAGCTATTCCAACACCTAGTCCTCGAACAAGAAGTGCATCCGTCGATCCAAACGCTCTGTCACGTCCGTTGGGCTCTGGAAGTACCACATCAATACCAGCACCGGCATCACCTTCGACGATGCTTTCAATAGCCCAACTCGACAACCAGATACGCACGATGACTACTCAAATGGATGCTCTTGTGTCAGAGAGGACGACGTTAATCGAAGCGGCGGCAAGGCAACGAAGGGTGCGTCGACTCTCTCCTTTTCTTGTCCGCAAAAGTCGACCATTGCATAGGTCACGGATGACATAAATATGGGTGCTTTCCAAGACGTCCTACGGGTGGAAGGGGAATGTGTCCGGTGAGACGTCCGTCCCATATTTGAGCCGCCGTTTCTCATTACAAGGTGAAAGACTCCAAGCCGAGGTTGACGACCTTCGGGAGCAGCTTCAGCACGCCCGTTCCTTTGCACGCGACCGAGAAAAAGCCCTTTTGCGGGAAATCGCACAGCTCCGAGCATCCTCGTCTGGCTCATCCGTTTTGTGTCCCCATCACGTAGGTCTTCTTTGCACCCACGCCAATGCATCCGTTTAACTCTGGGTACGTGTATCCGCGTAGGACTTGCACCACGACGTCTTCAGAGCGCAGCCGCTCGAGGACGAAATTGCAACCGAGGAGAGCATGGAACTCGCATCACCCCTCATGCCTACCGTCGTCCCCATCGCATTCCCGTCTCACAGCTTGGGCACAGAAACAGATCTTGTGTCATTCCCGTTTTCCCCCAGACATGTGTCCTCGCCCGCACCCGAAGCCCCACCGACCCCTTCCCCCACCACACGTCGCAGCCCCGGCCCGCAAGACATTGAAAGGGTGCAGGCGGCACTAGATGTTGCACGGACACACCTGGCGCAAAAAGAGGAGGCGCTAGCACAGCTCCGCGCTGATATGGAGAGGCTCCAGCTGGAGGTGCAAGCGCAAACTCGGAGCGATGGGGATGGGGATGGGGATGGGGATGGGGATGGGGATAGGGATGGGGGCTAACATCTCTGGGTCTAGCCGTGTCTCTGAGTTTGCGCATATACGTGGAAGCTCCAATATTGTCTTGCTTTCGCTTTCCTGGATTCTGTGTTTATATTTATCATCTTCCTGCTCTTTGTTGTCTTGCTTATTCGAGTTTCGTTTCACCCCCCATGTAGCATGTGTGGCCCATCTGCATGTCATAACTGTGCACTGCTGCAAGAACACAGGGGATCCAGAATGAAGGGGAAATTTTGGGATAGGAGTGTGATGTGGCTAACTTTCCCCCCTCTTCAACACATTCCCGCTACATCAGTAGTGGGTCTTACAGTTTTCAATTTTTCGCTCTTCTAAACGGCGATCAATTTTACCAGACTAACTGCTGATGAGTCTTTTTTGAACCACAGCACAGTTCGTCGACGTCTTTCCGGCCTGACGGTTTCCGAGTTGCGTTCTATGTCGTCGTTTTACACTGTGGCTAGTAATTCGCGTAGTAATCAGTGTATTAAATACTCATCACGGAAAATTCAGTGACGAATTGCCGGAAACGTCCATCACAAGTATTCAGTGACTCGTTGAACACTGATCAGTCAGTGACTCCGGAGAGCAGTTTTCACCACTCATGGAAAGAAACACTGAATCACGGTAATTCATCCTCACTGATAATGGTGCGAGAAGTGCATCCTGCTGTCTTGTTATGAACCAATTCTTTTTCTCTCTCACATAATATCACATTCCCATTAATCACAGAACAATCCAGAAAGTTCGTCACCATGACATCATACCTCCTGTATTCCTCATGTATGCCTCACCTTATCCTTGTGTATAGTAGTATATAAGTAGACCAGTAGTCGTCTGTATTTCCCCACTCTTGGAATAGTATTTCTTTCACTGAGTAACGTTTCACTTTGAGACGCCTCTATGAGAGTCCTTACATTATTCCAAGAGTATTCTACTCGCTGAACTCATCATTCCCCGACTCCTCACAACAATCTGCCTTCGACGAAGTCTCACTTAAGACTTTCGTTCGCTGTTCCTCTATACCTACCCCGTCTTAAACTTAGAGCACTCTGCTCTTCCTCTCACACGCTTTGTAACCGCCGAAAGGCAAGCTCGGATCCCAGAGCCAAGGGAAAGCTGCGCCCGCGCGCATTATAATTGCAGCTGGTAGAATACCAGGCAAATATTCGTAGAACGTTTAACGTTCAGCTCTAGTCCAGAGCATAAAAAAGATAAAGTTGTTGCACCCATAGAGCACTAGGGCCGGTTTGGTAGAACGTTAGGCTACCATGTAAAACGTTCCGATAACGTTTACTGTTCGCGTGATCACAGTTATTGTCACATCGGTATACCACCGTTATTGGGTATTGCTGTCAAAGAGTAACGACAGTAACTCCGGTATCCCTCATCTTCGACATCGCACCCTTCAAAACCTAAGGGGTATTAGTTACATTTTGTATCGTACTTCCTATCCACAAACCACCGCATTCGGCCAGAGCCTTTGAGAGTCCTATTAGGAGGATCATTGGAAGTTCGAGCTACGTGAATCATTATATCCGCATTCCGTCCGAAAATTCGGGGAGTCTTCCCAAATAACCGAATTAGTAAGAACAAGCGCAATGATGTCGTTCGATATGACTGAATTGACCCACAATCTCCCATCCACGTCATCGTCCCCTTCTCCATGGAGAAGCAACACAAACACCCCCGCTCCATATGTAATGGCTCCTGATAGAGTCACCGCACCTCAACCTCGCACGATGGAAGAATTCATCACCGCGTACGCTGATTGGCAAAGGGCTTATGCCGAAAACAAGATTTTAGCGGGATTACCTCCTGCTATGCCGATAAACATACAACAACCATCGTTCACCTCGCCCCGATCACCATTGCGATCAACAATCTCATCACCATCTTCCATATCACCCCCCACTGTCCATATGCCACGATCTCCATTTAGGAGAAGTCAACCAGAAAGAACCCCGGCAATGCCAAGTATGCAACCTACCGGTACTCCTGCCTCGACCAGGAGAATCGGAAAATCCATCGTGGCCAAGCCAGAGATGTACGACGGAAACAAAGAGAAGTTCCTCCAATGGTGGAGAACTTTATTGTTCTACCTCATGGGCTTCGAAAACACGCCCACAGATGAACAGAAAATCATGATAGCAATCAGCTACATGAGAGGCGATAATGCGGCAGGAAGGTTCGCTGACCTGTACGCCCAAGAAGTAGACTTTGACACGGACGCTCAGACGTTTGATGAATTCACCAAGAAAGTTGGTGAAACCTTCTTGCCAAAAGAAATTAGGCGAGAAGCGGAAAGAAAACTCATGGCCCTTAAGCAAGGCCCAAAGGACTCAGTCAGTGATTTCTTCGTTAGACTCAAACAGCTGACCTTGGAGGCCGGCTATGACACTCGTGTCCAAGGACGACTCCTTATTCGACTCACCCGAGATGGTGTGCGAAACGAGGTTGTCGAATATGTCGAAAGAAGCAACCCCGATCTCTTTGAATCGGAAAGCTTAGCGAAATGGGAAACAGCGCTGACTCGTGCAGAAGCAATACTTGCCGAGATCGCTGATTGCAAACGCCGTGGAGGTCACACGACCTTCAACAAAACGTGGTTTGGAAAGAGGGCAGAAACGACTGCAACTACATCCTCTCCTCCAGTACCAAAAACAGAAGTCCACCCGAACCAACTGGGAACTTTCGGAGCTCAGGGAGGAGTTCCAATGGACATCAGCAAAGCACGAGCAGAAGGAAAGTGCTTTAAATGCGGAAAACCATGGCCTTGCAAAGACCATTTCAAGCCCCGAGCCCGCCAAGTAAGAAGCTTCCAATACCGCGGTCAGAAAATCGAGTATACCACGGCAGAGGAACTGGAAGCGGCTATCACGAAAGCTGAGGAGGGTTTTCCAAAAGGAGAGTAGATACATGGTCGACTACCTCTCCTGTAATACCTATGCACAATAAATATTCTGTTTTGCGCATTGAAGAGACCGATGACATCGAGGACAACGATAGTCATAAAAAGAGGGTAGAGATAACTTCAAAACCCATAAGTCCAACAAAAATCCTCAAAAGAGGAGACACATTGTCGAAGGAAGTGCCCACGAGAGCGGCAGGCCTTGACAAAGAACAAACATCGGGAAAGGGAGCGCCCACGAGAGCAGCATCCCCCGATAAAAAGGTAGAGAATCATCGACAAAATTGGATGAACACGGTAGATCCATGGTCAGTCCAATGGATAAAAATGATGGCCAACAAAACCACAGATGGTCGAACTCTCAAACACCTAAAAACGTTTGTTCATCAAACACGAATAGCCGAAGTCACACCCGATCTAGTACAAAAAATCTGACGATTGTCACCAGAGGAAGCACATTTCTCCATTCGAGAATTACAGAACAAACCAAAGTTCGTACAAAGAAAATGCTCTACGAATTGGTTGGAAACAAGAGGAACAATCGTAATGACTGATGGCTCAAAGTTACCAATAGTAGCGTTGGTGGACTCCGGGTGTAGCGGTTCTTCCATAGATGAGTCTTTTGTACAGGAAAACAATATCACGACCTATAACCTCCCCATCGCCATTCCTGTATACAATGCCGACAGAACTCCAAACAGTAACGGACTAATATCTAAGTTCGTAACAATAGAACTCGTAATTGGAGAACATTCGGAAAGACTCGCACTTGCGGTAACAAAATTGTCCACCCACTCTATCTTCTTAGGATTCGACTGGCTGAAGGAACACAATCCGATCATCAACTGGAAAGAACAAACGATTGAATTTACCTGCATAGATGATCATCTCCCCGGCCTCGTCCCAGTAGAAGACGAAGAGGAGGAAATAGGACATGAGAAGGAGGAGGAGAGACTCTTCCGAGTAGACGTAGAATCCTACATTCGAACAAATATGGCAACAGAGTTAGCCTTTGAAAAAGACAAAGAAAAATACCTAAAAACCTTTGAAAACGTGGTACCAGAACATTATCACGAGTTCAAGGACGTCTTTGACAAAGAAAACTTCGATGAACTCCCCCCAAAAAGACCGTGGGACCATGCGGTAGAACTCTTACCAGGAGATCACGTGATAGACTGCAAGACATACAGTCTAATGCTCGATGAACAAAAGGAACTTGACGCGTTCCTCGAAGAGAATCTCAAATCAGGAAGAATACGCCCTTCCAAGTCCCCCTTCGCTTCTGCTTTCTTCTTCATCAAGAAAAAAGATGGAAAACTGCGACTGGTTCAGGATTATCGAAAACTGAATGACATCACCGTAAAAAATCGATATCCTTTGCCACTAATCTCCGAACTGATCGACAAGTTGAAAAATGCCAAATACTTTACAAAGCTTGACATCAGATGGGGATACAACAACATTTGCATGAAAGAAGGAGATGAATGGAAAGCGGCCTTCCGAACAAATCGTGGATTATTCGAACCCTTAGTCATGTTCTTCGGGCTTACGAATTCTCCTGCTACGTTCCAAACCATGATGAATTCCCTTTTCCACGAGCTGAACAATCGAGGAAAAGTAATTATCTACATGGATGACATCATGATCTTCACAGTGGATCTAAACGAACATCGCAAGATAGTTGCAGAAGTGTTACAGATACTAAGAGACAATAAATTGTATCTAAAACATACTAAATGCGAGTTCGAACAAGCCGAAACCGAATATCTCGGATTGATCGTAGGCCATCAAACGATCAAAATGGATCCTGCTAAAGTCAAAGGAGTCACAAGCTGGCCCGTTCCGACCACACAAAAACAACTACGAGGTTTCCTAGGATTCCTTAATTTTTATCGGCGATTCATCCTTAACTTCGCACAAGTGGCACGACCCCTAAATGCCTTAATGTCAGAAAAGAAAGAATTTGTGTGGGACGAACATTGTCAACAAGCTTTCGAAGCCCTTAAAACAGCTATCACTACAGCACCAGCATTAGCCATGCCAACCCCCGATGAACCATTCCAAGTTGAAACCGATGGATCAGGAATCGGACTTGGAGCGGTTCTTACCCAAAAACAAAATGACTGTTGGCACCCTATCGCTTTCATCTCACAATCACTAAGTGATGCAGAGCGAAACTACCATGCTGCAGATCTTGAAATGGCAGCGGTCATTTTTGCACTACAAGAATGGCGTCATTACCTCTTAGACGCCGCTCACCCCTTTGAGATTTTGACCGATCATCAAAATCTTACATACTTCAAGAAACCCCAAGATCTATCCAGAAGACAAGCTCAATGGCAACAACTCTTACAAGAGTACCACTTCATGTTTGTTCATCGACCTGGAAAGATAAATCCTGCCGACCCTCTGTCCCAGAGGTCAGACTTTGAAAAGGGGGTAGAAGACGACAACAAAGCAAAGATCCTCTTACCAGACCACCTTTTCACACCAGACTCGTCCAACGTTGTAGCGACTCGCTCCGTTGAAACGCAAAAACAGTTGATTCACGATGACACCCTAGTGTGTAACTCGGAATCGATTGAGTCAATGGTAAAGAAACTACAACACAAAAGAGAAAAATATGCCACCAAAGGCTTGACAAAAGAAAACAGCCAATGGAACGAAAGTGAGAACGTGTTGTTCTACAAAGAACTCCTATATATTCCCAAAGATGACCATTTACGAGAAAAAGTGATCCAAGAAAACCACGATCACCCACTCGCAGGACATCCAGGAATAAGGAGAACAAGGGATCTGATCCTGGCAAAGTACTACTGGCCCACCATTCGAAAGGACATAGAAAAGTATGTCGAAGGATGCGATAAGTGCCAGAAAACCAAGTCAGTAACAAAAGCGACTAAAACACTGCTTCAACCAAACACGGTACCACAATGTCCATGGGAGATCATATTGGTAGACATAATCGGACCTTTACCAGAATCACAAGGAAAGAACGCGATTCTTACTATAGTTGATTGCTTTTCCAAAATGATCCGATTATTCCCGATTTCCACGGATATCACTGCTAAAGGAGTAGCCACGATATTCAGGGACCATATCTTTAAGTTACACGGAACCCCCCAAAAAGTGATCTCCGATCGAGGACCCCAATTCGTCTTGTCGTTTATGGATGCACTATACACACTATTGCGGATTCAAGGAAACCCATCAACCGCATATCATCCACAAACAGATGGACAGACGGAAAGGTACAACGCTATGATCGAACAATACCTCTGATTGTATACCAACCATCCACAAAATGATTGGGTAGAATGGCTAGCTCTAGCAGAGTTCGCCCATAATCAAAGCTCCACCACCACTAGCGGATACTCCCCGTTCATGCTAAACTATGGACAACAACCCAACATTAGGGGAGAATATCGGAAACACGTTCAAAATGAGTCAGCAAAAGAGTTTGTAGAAATGATGCAAGGAACATTTAAACTGGCGAAAGAATCACTTGAACATGCCGCCTCAGACATGAAGAGATTCTATGACCGAAAAACCCAACAAGTGACCGACTATCAAAAAGGAGACTTGGTCCTTCTTGAAGGAACTAATATCCAATCTGATCGCCCATCAAAGAAACTTGGAGACAAAAGATATGGCCCTTTCAAAGTCATAGAAAAAGTTGGAAATTCCGCTTATCGCCTAAAGTTAGATCCAAAGTGGCGTGGAATCCATAATGTGTTCAACGAATGTCTCCTTCACCCCTATCACAAAGGAACATTCTCATCTCAAAAAACGACTCCACCACCTCCCCCAGATCTAATAAATGGAGTAGAAGAGCAAGAAATTGAAGAGATTCTTGCCTCAAAAGAAAGAAGAGGAAAAATAGAATACCTTGTACACTGGAAAGGGTTCCCATCGGAAGAAAACGAATGGATCACAGAGTCAAATCTCAAAAACGCTCCTGATGCGATCAAAGAATTTCATAGATCTCATCCGACGGCTCCGCAACCAAAGAAAACAATGAATCTCCAATACTCGGCAGATCTCCCCGATTCGCCTTGCACGTGCCCAATCTGTGAAGGGGATCCAATCCCTGCACACTCCTCAAATCTCTTTTCTTCTCCCTCTTTCCTCTCCTTTCGCAAAAGATATCAAAGATATCCTGATAACATGTTTGATATTCCTAGCACTTCAGGGATTGTGGAACTCACCCCTTAGAAAGGGGGTAATGTTATGAACCGATTCTTTTTCTCTCTCACATAATATCACATTCCCATTAATCACAGAACAATCCAGAAAGTTCGTCACCATGACATCATACCTCCTGTATTCCTCATGTATGCCTCACCTTATCCTTGTGTATAGTAGTATATAAGTAGACCAGTAGTCGTCTGTATTTCCCCACTCTTGGAATAGTATTTCTTTCACTGAGTAACATTTCACTTTGAGACGCCTCTACGAGAGTCCTTACATGTCTAGTCCGAGTCTGAATTGCCCCCACTATCCGAATCCTCGTCGACTTCGTCTACTGCAAAAGTTGTCCTGGCTGTGGTAGTCGACCGGTCTATAATTTCCCATCGCCCACGTGTTTCCACCCTTCCAATGACTGCTTTGATGCTCCAAATGTCCGTGATCACGTTGGCTGAGAATTGCGAAAAGGATGTTGTTACAACTGAGGCATCTTCCCCATTTGTCTTTGCAGGCTTGATGAGAGCGAGGATGAGCGTTGACTCCTTCAGCTCCTTCCACACTCTCTGTGGACCCAATTTGCAGATGAGAATGCGCTGCAGCTGACCATAACGGATGTCGACAATTTGTGCACCTGCATGCTCGTACTGGACCTCGAACTGGGTCGGGATCGGGTTAATTATTGTCAAGCTGTGTGAGTTATTCGTGGTCTGTGAGACTCACGCGAACAAATGTATTATCCCGGTGACCTTCGGCCATACTCTGAAATGAGCGGCGAGTCCGAATCCAGTCGCCACCCTCTCGTATGTGGAGTCTTGACCAGAGAGGCATTGTACGTGGGAGGTTTGAAATAAGTTCATCGTGGCGGCCACCAACAATTGCTTTCAGGTAAACTGCAACCCTGCGACGCAGGTCTTCGTCCGGCTGATACCTGGGATTGGAGGGGCCAAGCAATCCCTGCAGAGGATCTAGTCCATCGTGATGCATGGTGAGAAGACACCGCTGTGACAATCTATTGCTGGCCGAAAAGACTACTTACATCCAGGAATGCTTTTCTCCCTTTTTGAAACCTCTTGACCACGAATTTTGTGAGCGTCACCAAGTTCCTCTTCTAGGTCATACTTTGCTCGGAGCTGACTAAGGTAGGCCATGTGAAGGAGACAGCGATTCAAGTTTGCCCATGGTGTCCGTCGTGAGCGCAAGCCTGCTTGTAGGATCCCGCAGTATCGTTCCATCGCAAAGGTCCAACTTGTCCAAATGGGTCCACAGAATCTGATGTCCGCTGCGACGTGTAACAACCCATGGATTGGTAATGTACATGTCGATAGACGCTGTTCCTTATGCTGATAATAGTATCTGTGTGAGAGTAAGACAGCTCAATGCAGGAACGAGTGATCTTTGCATGGCCACTGACCTCTCGTAGAGCGTTACCCACTTAATCAAACCTTCTTCAATCTCATCCACCTCTGCTCGCGTCAGTTCGAATTGTACCATTTTCTTCATCAAGTTCACCAACAGTAGCATATGTTCGTAGTACTTGTCCTGCTGGAAACGGCCTTTGAGCAGTGATGGCGCAAGGTACATGAACCAAAATCCCCATGCTTCGGCCGTGAATGTCGACCGATCTTCTGCAATGTTGCCCAAAACGCGAACAAACGATGCTGGGATGTACCGGATTGCCATGACTGTTTCCTGACCAATCTGCGACCAAATATGAGGTGCGATTTCATAGTTTTCTTGTCCGGAGTCGAGACCCTTAAAACGACCTGTCCAATGGTCAACTAATGTCGGGAGGATATTCTCCAGGAATAGGTGCATCCATTCCCAAGGCATGGATCGTGCATAGTCGAGGCTCCCAACCCGCCACAAGGCGGGTGATCCCTTGATCCCACTATCCTTGGAAATTTTTGCACGTTGTTGCTTCGTCTGTGTTGGATTCTGGGCAGCATCAAGGAGATGGATTGTGGTGAGAATTTGATGGTGTGTGCGTAAGTCTAGCGTGTCTGGTCGGACTGATGGTCGAGTCTGATGTGTGACATTTGGGGTGCAAAGGGGCACGTAATATACTGTACCGCGTGCAGAGATATTACGCACACCATGGATTTTGCATGAACGACAGGGACTTAGCCCGTTATGACCCTTCAGGTTGAGTACTCGTTCCATTGCAACAATGTCACCATTTTTGAATATGGTGTATGCATGCAAGAGAAAATGGCACCCTGTCAAGGCATCGAAGGTTGGGATTCCGTCGGCTAGCAATGCTAGTTCGTCATCAAGGGGTGCAAGGAATGATTCGAGGTCCTTTGGTTGATGTGGGCCAGGAATTATGCCCGCGCAGATCAATCGTTCCAAATGTGTACATATGTGCGGTGGGAGATTGAAATTTTGGAGTAGAATTGGCGTTGCTGATGGACCACCTCTGCGACGCTTGAATAAAAGATAGCTGTCGAGGGCAAGGCTGAGTGCAATGTCATATTTGTGCTCAAAATATTTATGCGCCTGTTCAACACCATCAATAGTGACCATCGTCTCTCGAAGGAGTGTGTACCATTCATCAGAAACTTTACACGTATCTTTTTCAAACTTAATCGGAGCTTATTTCGACTAACTGAGCTTGTGGCGCCTTGGCAGATGGGTTAGAGTCGCTTAGAACAGAAAGCCTAAAAGTGGTCATTGACGCCAGCATGCACGAACTTTTCAATCTTGCCAAGCTAACAGTTGACTTTGCACTAACATCGTTCTTCAGCCATAAAGCATGTTGCATAACTAGTAGGTATGGTACAATAAGCACATCGAATTCTTATTACGACGCCAATTGGAATGCGTGATGGTCAGCGAAACGGTTGATATAGAAGCTACGGTAAATGTCCAATGAATTGTGGAAATCGATATACGGCGGTACGCGCTCGTTCCCGAAGATCGGAAGTAAATGAGCGCTGCGAACAATACTGTCAATATGTATCACAGCGAGGTTTTTGGAACCGTCCTCGAGGAAGGATGGTCTGACCATCCACATGCCTGTCACCTCGTCAGGTTCATCAGCAATGCGATCAAACCAATGAACGAGAGCGCACGAATAATTGTGTCCATTGGTGTAGACAAAGGAGAAGAAGGATAGAACCCGAGCAACCTCCATACTCAACATCCCTTCGACCGTGTCATCCGTGCTTGCGAACATGCAGTCATATCTTGCAGGACCACGATGCCATGTTGGCATGGCACGAATTTGTTCGCGCCGCATGCTACCAATTCCGCTCGGGTCACTTGGGGATACGAAAGTCACAGTGGCTGAGTGGAAAACCTTGAGGCGACCAGCGAATACTGGGAGACGGGGAGCACAATTTGGGGTTGAAGTCTCCGACCCTTGATGGAGTTGTTCATATAGAAATTGTCCGATAAGTCTCGAAAGCCCTGGGATACCGAGCTCAATCACAAGCGCAGGAACACTCCTCGCACGGCCACGAGCTTGACAGCAAATTAATGTAGGAAAGAGCCCCCACAGAGTCAGCACGCACCATGGGATCGAGCTAGCTTCACATCCGAATGTGCAAGCAGAGGGCGCTCGTCTACAATGCCCGCACCCTCATCCTCCTCCCGCATGAGGTCGTTATCCTGCCCATCATCCCCTCCCTGTGTACCATCGCCACCATCTCGATCGGCACGGAGCGTTTGTTCAGGTACATTCTCTCTTTGGTGTGAGTTGCGTGACATTGGCAGCATCCCGCGCGCCTCAAAATCTGCACGAGCTGCAGCGAGTTTGGCGAGACGTGAATTAGTACAGAGTATTTGCCCCAGCGCCTTGTGTTTGTTGGACCGCCGCCACGGCTTCTTGACCGCCGTGATATGCTTCGATTCAGTGATCGAGCTACATAAACCGTTGGGCATGCTGAAGAGTCGAATCAAGGCTTCATAATAGACGAGGGAATGTTGACGTGGGAGGGAAAATCCTTCAATACGGACGCCAACATCCCGGAAGACTTCACGGTGTTGATGAAATCAACGTAGAGCGTCCTTGAGGTCACTGAGAGAGTCATCAGTGATGGCGTTCTGCCGGACAATGTAACAGAACTCGAGGAAAGCGTGGAATGTCTGCACGATACCATCTGGAACATGCCCCTCGATGGCAGGGAGGTAGACCTAAGAAAGTTCCAATAAAACAGTGGGAGGAGTGTAACAACGAGCTCACCTTCATCAGCGCTTTCGAATCATCACCCGTCCACTGTGAAAACCCACGGCCATCAGGAAATCTTCGCAACCCTGGGAACGGTGGAGCTGCGGCAATTCTGCCAACACCCAACGTCAATCAAACTTAGTTGCTTGATGGGATCAATCAAACTTACCGATGGTCGATATCAGCCAACCGTTCCTTTGCACCAGATTTCCCGTACTCTTGTTCCAAATATTTCCCTACCCACTCCACCAGGTGGTCCTTGAAAGTACCTTTTACTAGCTGATGCAGTATGTCGGGTGCGAGGAGCTGACAGATATCAGCACGCGGGAAATCATCGGTGAAAGGCTGGGGCAGACATGTCAAACAAGGTTCGAATTTGAAATTGAGTATTTACCACAATGTTGGCATCGGTACCCCATTCGTCCCAAATTGTACCCGCTGAGAGTTCCTCTAGCAGTGCCCTCCTAAGTTCTGATGTTCGTGGAGGCCCACCAGCGTCCAGATCATCAGGAAATGCTATACACCTGTCGATAAATGAGCTGGCTGACATTCTTAAACACAAGATGTGTATGCACGAAAACGAACCTTCCACACCAGTTTTGGACTATTCCAGAAATCAAGACTTGCTCTGGATAGTCTGCGATATACGGGCCAATCCCGAAAACAACACGGCGAAAATGACCATCAGCGCACTTCAAAACTTGAGGTACTGTCATGCCAGTCTCGAGTGAGCTCAATATGCGTGACATCGCACCATGAAAGAGCTGCTTTTTGAAGCGCCGGAATGCAGGGTCATCAGTATATTTCTTTGCCACTAAAAAGCACTCAGTCTGTAATATGAGATAAAGAAATAAAAACCACCACCCATACCTTTCGGGATAGCGAGGAACACAAGCAGTTCGACTCCATTGCGGTGAGCACGCCGAACATTGTTGTGAATATTACCAATAGACAGGTATACAGGCCAGTAGTCATTTTGGCCCGTGGCAACAGAGACCGTCGTCTTGTCGCTACCAAGAATAATCGGAACAAAGGTGGCCCCATGAGCTGAAGGATCCTCAATGATTTGGTCCTATGATATATGCCAATAGTGGTATCAACAATAACATAAGAAGGAAGGCTTACCGCTTGCATCCAAGCCCAATCTCCCGACATGAAGTTTTCGAATCGGCGCTTCTCATCACCTGTCGTGAAGTCCCGATAAGGAACATAGTCCATCTCACCGTCAAATTCTGGATTGGAGAGCATGTTCACTACCAAACGGCAAGGATCACGGAACCAGAATTCGTATGATGCATCCATCCAAGGCGGGATACTGTCTGTAGGACGTTCTCCATTATATCTGAGCTTGAAGTTACTCCACTGAACATCGCTGAGTTGTGTAGCGTCGATAGTTTGATACAGCTCTTGGTAATTTGAAAAGGGAGGTGAGCTGGTATCAATCATTGAGCGTTGCCAGAGGTAGCAAAGTTTGTCGATCTTTGACGAAGACATCTCTGCTTCCCGAAAAATGAATTCGGCCATTTCAAATCGTAATTGGTCACCGTACGGACCCCAGTCATCTGAGCATTTGTCGGTGACAGGCAGGGGCGTGCTTGGGTCAATGTAACACCCACTCGAATCGCATATTCGATCTAGAAAAATGGTCAATACAATGCAGGGTTAAATGAAAGTGAGCCTCACCAGTGAGTTGGTCATGGGAGACACGAATGGTACCTTCACCTAGCCTTGTTGGTGCTGAATGCTCTGACTGACTTGAATTGTCGAAGGAGTAGTTGTGAATGGAAGATTTGTGATGCTTCAAACCGGTGGCCGTTTTAAACCAATGGCGACAGGATGCATGTGGACATGGAATCCGGAAGGCTCTAACTGCATGTCGAGGTACTTGTGAGCGAGGGATAGACTGAGGCATTGGAGAAAGAAAGATGGTAGATTAACAAAGCAAGTCACATTTCAAACGGCACTTTCAAACGGCACTCCAGGTCGCCCATCCTAAGGCACAATCAGGGTAGGGTATAGATAAGTCCTTAAATATCCCATAGTCGACGGATAACGTGAGCTACATAGGATTGGATTATCACACGGCGGGTGAAGTGAAAGGGAGCAGGGAATGGTGGCAAACAGTGAATACAACAGTGAAATCTTTAGGGGAGTGGGAAACACCGCATCTATCACCACATCGCAGGCAGCATGCAAGCAAACATCTTTGATTTTGGGTGAACGGCAACCTTGACCTCAGCAACCTTGACCTCTGTGAGACATGTGAGACATGGTGATGACGACACGGTGGGCGGAGATGTTAACACCAGGGAGTCTGAGGATTTTGGGAGAGAGGGGGGGATTGATTTGGGTGGTGATGGATACTGCTGCCCAACGAAGTTGTTGCAGATCAATGCCTCGAACTCTCTGAACACGATGGGATCGGCGCTCAGCTCCCACTTGGGGTACCAGGACAGTTCTCCCGACAGTCGGGCCTCAATGCCAGGTGGGGTGGGTGGGGATGACCGCTGCCCAACAAAGCTGTCAGAGATGAATGCTTCGAACTCTCTGAACACGACGGGATCGGCACTTGGTTCCCACTTGGGGTACCGAGACGGTTCTCCCGACAGTCCTCCCGATGGATTTTCGGTATTCAATTCCCACTTGAGGCACCGGGACATGGCTTCTCTGTCGATGGCAGAATATTAATAGGATTGACGGTTAGTTCCCACTCGAGGGACAGATCAGTAACTGGCACTCACAGCAACAGAAAAAAAAGGACGAGCAGTGAGACAAGGGGGAATCATTGGCTGATATTGCAACTTGTTTGCAACTCTGAATGGCTGAGCAGGGAGGTGCACACCTGCTCAGTGACGTTTAACGCCGAAACGATGGAACCACCTGCCGGGCACTATGTCAGGGAGGCAAGTGCCGTGATCAAGGAGGTGCACACACTTCTCAGTGACGTTCTCGGCTGTTTGTGCGCCATTTGGGACACCAGAACCATACATACCTGCCGGGCACTTTGTCAGGGCTAGTGTCGTGAGTCAGCAAGGTTATGCTGGCTCCCCAAAAACATACAGAGTGAAATTTCTTTGTGGGGCTGCACCCTTTTTCTTTCTTTCTTTGCTACACCGTTCTTGTTTCTCAGTCATTCGATGTCCCGCCCTACAACGCGTGCAAAAAATGCCCATCAACACCCTGGGCAAATCCTCGTTGAAGGAAAACAGAAACGATGCACCCCAGAGCAAAAACAAGCCGACGACGCTCGAGCCGAACAAGAGCGGCTTGAGCAAGAAGCAGCTCGTGATCATGGTATCAAACGAATCGCTAATATCATTAATGAGTCAAGGCAAGAGGAAGCAAGCCGACTTACCAATCCTCCAAAGCCCAGGCCCCAGCCACGTGCCCTTGTCAAGGGCCCTGCAGTACCCAGTTCTGTGGCGTCAGAAAGCCAGGGAGATGATGACGAGGTGGACGGCTCGAACTCTGAAATGGTTGGTAAGGACAGTATGGACATAGAAACGACTAGCGAACTGCTTGCCAGTTCGCAGGAGGGCAGGAATGTAGAGATTGAGGGTCAGGACAATGAAACCCTTTCCCAGGCAGTCTCAAAGCGGAGTCACTCCCAGAAGGCATCAACCCGTGAAGCGGTTTTGGCAGCGACACGAGGAAGTTCACGTGATGAAATCGCTGATGAAGGAACGACCGCAAGCGCCGAGAAATGGTCTTGGTAAGGCTTTTCCCATCAATCTCAACGATGATTTTACTGACTGAAACTGTTCTTTTCTACTGGGACCTCATTGACTCATTTTGTGGTCAATGTAGCCCAGTTACAGGAAAACATGACTTTGCTGGCATCGGCGAAGTTGTGGACTGGGCTGACAAACTTAATTCATCCAAACCACTGCACACCCTTCTCTCTCACCGCTCAACCACCAGTTCTCGTCATGCACGCTCAGTCTCCAGTACAGGTACAGTCTCTAGGCACCTTGCTCAACCCCCAGTTCTCATCATGCACATTCAGTCTCCAGTACAGGCACAGACTCTCAAAGCAAGCTTCGAGCAACTCCAGCAAGTGCCCGCTCAAGTGCCCGTCCCTCCTCCCCTACAACCAACAATCCTGATTTGGAAACCCGTGATCTCTCTCCTTACGTCCAGGGCAATGACAATGCAAAGTGCCAGGCCATATCCAACACTGCACTGACTCATAAGGCTGTCCATCATAGGACAGATGCCATGGTGCACTTTTTCTAGTATCATTTTATTAAACTGATCTTATTCCCAAGGATATCATGGCTGTTGTCAGCGGCTCCGAGGTTGATGAATCCGAACCCTCACCCTGATCTGTTTCTCATTCACACTCTCAGAAGGGTCCCGTCAGTGGAAGAATAGCCAAGAAAGCTCAAGATGATGGCGACATCAAGCCATCAGCTGACCCAGACGAGGTGGGGGACGAAGATGCTGATCTGGTAAAACCTACTAGTAGGAAGTGGACCAAACGAGCTCAGCCCAGTCAGGTGAGCCCGTCGATGTTAACACCTCGCTTCAATCCTATTTAAACCATCGCACAGGGAGGTATGAGTAGCTCACAATCAGTTGCTCTGCCATCCAAACACATGAAAGTTCCAAAGTCATCCAGTAACCAGCATGCGGGCAGTGGTGCCAACAACAAATACACTAATAATGACTTACCTGAGGGTGCCACTGATGACAATGCCTGGCAACGGCTCTTTATCTCTTCGCTTGCCCACTTTGCTGCAGGTTACAACAACCCATGGTCCATCCCTGACAATAAATTCAGGGATGTTTTGCAGGAGATATGGAATACATGTTGTTAATCCATTTCGTATGGGTTAGAATATTATTAGCTTACATAAGCAGGCCTTATTTCGGCCTCGAAGTACTGTAGTTTTTCTTTAGTGACTACACTATAGTTTTCTACAGGTATGTACTAAT
>JBBPQL010000524.1:0-23133 GCA_038092515.1 Boletus subparvulus | reverse complement strand
GCTCATAATGCATAAAAAATCTCATAATGCATATTAGGATTTTGTACACTCTCGGCAAACAACTGAATTGATTTGGTAGTAATCTCATAATGCATACTACTATGCATTATGAGCAAGTCTACTGTACAGAGATCTTGAGACACAGTGACTCCCGCACCAGCGTAGATACCACATAATACAGCTAGAACTCCGTTTGAGCCTTGTGAGCCTTGTGGCCAAAGTCCGGTTGTCAACCCGTGTAAATGGTGAATGGATGCGACGCAGCGGACAGCACTATGTACTATGAATGGGACCTTAGGTCCCTGGATTGAAATGCGGTCTCAATGGCGTTTCTTTGAAGTTCCCATCCCTCGTACTAGTAGGATTGCATACGGGCGGGTAACATCGCGGTATTTCGATGGCGCCGTGTATGGCCTTGTATGGCGGGGAACGGGTAATCGTCGTCAACCGCGCCGACACCGCACACCGCACCCGTGGACCGTGGTGCACGCGCACGGGCTTGAGTTGGGCTTGAGTCGGTTATGTAACGACCGAAGACTTGGGCTTCATGGGTCTCGTGGAGATTTCTTCTTTGCAATCCATATAGCATGGCCTTCCGGGCAGCCCTGACCCCGAGGTAGGTGTGCACGTCATATACATACGACGAACAAAAGGTGTCCTGGTCCGCTCGTACCCAACAACCCTACACTCTGGTTAGGGTTGGGTTCCCGTTAAGTCAGGCCAAGACAATCCCATGGCGTCGAATTTTGTGTCTTCCCACGCATTCTTAGATTGCAAACGGGTCCAGGAATTTGGGCGCGTTTTTCAAACACCATCACACGACGAACGCATCAAAGCGATCAGACAACCGGGCTTTGTCCACATTCATCACGACCTTGGAGTTGGGCTTGGCTGGCGGAACAACTGGATGGCCTCAGAGTGCCTTCATCAAAACACTGGCAACTGCAGTCGTCTCACGGAGAAACATCTCACAGATGGGGGAAACGTTTACCATGACCATACGTGCACAGTGCATAGCTTATGCTTGTCTCTTATAAAAAGTGGCTCGCCGGACACGAGCAAGTCAACACCCTACAGCGTCTTCGCCTCTACAGAACCAAGGACATCTTCTCCAACATGTTTGCTCGTTTCACCTCGGTTTTCATTGCACTGTTCGCCATGATTGGCATCGTCGCTGCTACCGACGGGTGCACGACAGTATGCTGCGAGAATGTCTCAGACGTAAGTCATGGTGTTCGTCTGCTGCTGGCGAGCCCATGTTGACGTTGTGCGCGATGCCAGACCCCTAGGGGTTTCCAGGGGACGCAATGTACGTGTATCGCGCCCGATGAGGCGTGTGCCTACACCAAGCTCTGCTGCTATACAGTCCTCGTGAGTAGACTAAACCGAAGTACCATTCGCGTCGAGAATTGTCTAACTCGAGACATTTGCACTACAGCTGGAGACTTCCTCCGCAGGCGTGTGTACCTCACCCCTCCCGAACTGAGTGCATGCCTTGCCCCAGCGGGAGCTTTCGTCGCTGCTTGTCCGGATATTTTCTGGCTGTGGTTACTTATCCTTGGACTAAATATACGTTTGCATTCATTGATGCGTTGGAATTTGTTTGTGTGTATTCCCTTGGCCGTTCTGCATGTTGTTCTATGATAAAAAGTGACTTTCGGTGTCGGTCTTGGATACAGTTCTTCCTCGCGACATCATTCCTGACTTTGCTGGCATAACTGCACCCGGAAATCTGAGCAAACGAATCGATCCACAACTGGGCCACCAATGTGAATCACAGTACCGTGGACTTCTTGTACCTCATGGGATCAAGTTCGTGACCTCGGGCCAGATGGGCTCATTTCAAAAGGCTGGAGTCCCGCCGCCACCATAGAAACGAAGGAAAACTCACATCCCACACGGTCATGCGGTACTAACGCGAATTCACGGCGTGCATGCGATTATATTACATTACGAGTACTACTATGATATAGAAAAAAATTCAGCTGCAGAGCCTCTTTCTTTGGCTTTGCTTCTAGTACGCAATGCCTCCCATTGCACTCATAGATATTCCTGGCACGCACAAGAGATCAGATTCACTGGATGATGTCTTCATGTTTTCGGCACTCTTCTGTGCATCATTGCCTGCTCTCCGTTTCCCCTCCTTGTCTGGGCGTCTCGTGCGGGAGTACAACGCAGGGCACAGTGACGAGGTATACTACCACGCTCGCATAAACTGGAAAAGAGCGATCGATGAAGAGCAGCGCACCCCCAAAGAAGGGAGCTATCATGATGCCTGGAAAGCAACGATAAGCTACGACCATCGCGAAAGGTTCCCAGCCAAACATACGGGGTCATACATTCGAGACAGCGCCGGTACGATCCCACACGCCATTCCGCATACTTTGGTACCAGAGATCTCGGGCATCCACCTACGACAGCGTTCAGCCACTTTCCACACCAAACCCTACGATAGGAAGCGAGGCTTACCCATGCAACACCGCATATACCGTCTACCAACCCGTGAATCAGTAAACATCACGAATAACGCGTCGAATCGCAACTCACCGTGGCGCGACCCCCACAGAACCGACTCGGACCCAAAACGGATTTTGTTGACGAGCACAGGGGCCATGCAAAAGAATGCGGTCAAGAGGGTCGTCCCTGCCAACGAATGTCGTCGTCCGAGCGGGATTTCGACCGTGCACGCCCCAAGCTATGTCCGTGCGTCAGTCAAACGTGCTCTCAGAACGAAAAGGAGACAGCGACGTTCAAGCGCGTCGCATAAATTACCCTCGAGCGATGTCGGGGTCGAATCCCCCCTCAGGCTCGGCCCTGTCACCAACAGTTTTGGATAATACGCGTTAAACACGGTGTAGGCTGATGGGATGGTTTGGTGATGTGGGTAGCTCTGATCCAACAAGGTTCTCCTGAGAGCCACATCAAACCAGCATACCGATACAATCCCCCCTTTTTTCATATAGTGATCCAAATCGCCAGGTTGACCGGTTTCTCGCAGCCCGTCATCACGACCGCCTTCGCTCCACAGCCGAAACCTGTCAGTTCGAGTCTGCGCTCGCTCTGCACGATGGACACATTACAATCCAACGGATCATCGGGTGCGATTTAAAGAATCCTGAATTCGCGTATCTCTCTGCGTGTCATACGACTGTCGGAGACGAGGGGAGTCCGGCCGAGGTGATCCATCTCGCACCGGCGATGCACTTCGCTGGGTTCCATTCTGATCGGGACCATGCGGGCGGCGGACGATGGTAAGACGAAGTAGATCACGTCGACTTGCTATGAACATATGGTGGACTCGGACTCGGACGAGTCTGGTCGTCTGGATATACCTGCGCAGCATTCGCGCTGAACAAGACGATGAAATCTGTGCATATACCATTCGATCAACGTTCATTTCGATGCCTAGTTGAGCTTGTCCTCATTCGCTTTCTCGCCTTTGCTCGTACTCGCTGTGTGTAACTCCTGTGTTTGGGTCTTGGTCGAGCCCTTGCCTTCAAGTTGTGATACCGCTCTGTCCGTAAGACGTTCCCTTTCGAGGACCGAGCCTGTACGCCTGAAGTCGGAAGCCGAGATCGGGCCCCCTCAAGGCCTCGTTGTTCGTTGGCTTACTAGTTGCTGTCCTGCGCTGCTCGGCGACTTCACAGTTCTTTTCCGTCTTCCTATGAACAGGGGCATGGTGCACTGCGAGATCGTGGATGCGATAGCCATTGCCGAGTCGTACCAGCTTATCAAAACAACCAAGGTAACTAGTCTGTCAGATCACGCACGAGTCTCAGGAGGACGAATGACCGACTTGAATTTCTTGGCCATACGTCACTGGTCTCCGACGTCTTCAAGCCGTCTAAAATTCTATTCAAACCTCCCGGAAACACTAGGACAGGATTAAGCTATACATCGAACAGCCTCGTCAACCAAGTCGTCTTTTGCACGTCGTCATCGGCAGCATCACGCACCTTGATCTTGCCCTCTGCGAGCCACGTCATCAGCGCTGCCGCAAACTTTACCCCCACGTCGCTCGAGTTGGACTGGCTTTCGTAGCCTTGAATACTTCATTTTCATTCGTCGACGTTGACGGTTCGAGTAGGTACGGCCGTCCTCGTGCATTCGTACCGTTAGCATTGACTCGCCTCGTCTGCAGCTAGCGGCCTTGCGAGTGGTCGCCTGCGCCGCTCGTTGCGCACTTTTGCTTCTGAGAGTTCGAATGACAAAAGCAAAGAAATATGAGGGACGGCACGTTTCAGGCTCCGCCTCGGCATCGAAGATGGCACTGATAGCAAGACGACAAACTCGTTCTGCTGCCTCTTCCCTCGCAGAAACCGAGCAAGGATCCAGAATCGCGAAAAGTGAGGTGGGCTATGCGAATCCATTCGGTATCGCGAAGTACTATCACACGTTTCGTCGACGCATGCTGCACCCCGCAAAGAAGGTGCATGATCACCGGAAACATCTCACGGATGCACAGGCTAGAGGATTGGATTTAATTTCTTGGGGTCTGCGGGTGTCCTCTTGAGAGAGAGACCATTGCAGCCTACGTCTTCGATCTATGCAGAAAATACCCATCAAACCGATGGATCCAACGATCACTTCGTGATCATCCTGACCTCTACTTCGCATGGCCTCGGGGACTTGATTGATACTGCTCCAGCCAGGAAACATATTTACTGATACGAGTGGGTCACGATTACAATCCCATTGTGGTGAAACTCGAGTTTTGCAACTGTGGTCCCGTTTGTGACTGCGGCTGCGGACCAGCCTGCGGTCGCGTCAAGACTGACGAGCCCCAAGTCTGCACCTCGGATGCGGTGTGCGGTGTCGGCGCGACTGACGACGAGTCCTCATACCCATACCAGGCCATACCCACCATCGAAATACCGCGATGCTTACCCCACTGTGTGCAATCCTACTAGTACAAGGGACGGAAACAAAACGCCATGGAGCCCGAATTTCAATCCAGGGACCTTGCTACACAACGCTGTCCGCTGCGTCCCATCCATTCACGATTAAATACTTTGGGCGAGGGGCCCAATTTCTTATGTCATTACACTGGTTGACAATCGGAGTGTGGCCACACTCACCACGACCTTGGCCTTGGCTGGCAGGATAACTGGAGGTCCTTCCTCGAAACACTGGCAACCGCAGTCGTCTCAAGGAGAAACAACAGATGGGGAAAAGCGTTTTCCATGACCACACGTTCACACTAGATAGCACGTCTCCTATAAAGAGTGGCTTGACGGACATGAGTAAGTCAACACTCTACAGCGTCTTCGCCTCTACAGAACCAAAGACATCCTCTCCAACATGTTTGCTCGTTTCACCTCGGTTTTCATTGCACTGTTCGCCATGACTGGCATCGTCACTGCTGCCGCTACCAACACTTGCGCGCCAGTGTGCTGCGATAACGGCGTGAACGTAAGTCGTGGTGTTCGTCTGATGCTATCGATCCCATGCTGACGTCGTGCACGACCAGATCCCTAATAGTGGTTGGAAGGGGACGGGATGTAAGTCTATTGGGTCCGACGAGACGTGCCCCCAACCTCAGGTCAAGCTCTGCTGCAATGGTCCCCCGGTGAGTAGACCAAAGCCAAGTACCCTTGCGGTGGGATTGCCTAACTCGAGACATTTTTACTACAGCCGGCGGGGACCTCCATTGTAGACGGGTGCACCCCACCCCCCGCGAACTGAGTGCATTGCTTTCCCCAACGAGTGCTTTTGTGGAGAGTGATCTGAGAGTCGTTGGAGCGGACGGGTCCGCATCTCCGAATATTTCCAGTTCCTGTGGTTAGTTATCCTTGGACTCTTAAAGACTCGGGAGGGTGGCCTCCACCTCTACTACATATATGTTTGGAATTCATTCATGTGCATTCCCTTGGCCGTTCTGTCTGCTGCTCCCGTCCCATGATAAGAGTTACTCTCGGTATCGCTTTTGGATGCAGTTCTTCCTCGTGCACATCATTTAAGACTTTACCGACATGACTGCACCTGGAAATCTGAGTAAACGAATCGATCCACGACTGGGTTACCCTGTGTGAATCACTGAACGGTAGACTTCTTATACCTCTTGGGTTGAAGTTTGTGACCTCGGGCCGGATAGCCTATGCTCATTTCGATAGGCTGGAGTCCGGCCGACACCATAGACACGAAAGCAATACCTACTCACATCGTACACAGTCATGCAGTACTAACGCGAATGATTATATTACATTACGAGTACTACTATGATGTACGGAGACATGCAGCTGCAAAACCTGTTATTTTTTGTTTGCTTCTGGTATGCAATGCATTTCAAGTACTCCTAGACCCTATGGCACGAGCGCGAGATGATATTACACTGGAACACGTTTTCAGGTTATGTTTTCATCCCGGGACTTTTATCGCTTATTGCATCATGATCGCCCGCAGATCTCCGTGTTTCCTTCCTTGTCCAACCGTCTCGTGCAAAAGTACAACGCAGAAGGTATACCACTACCCTCGCATAAACTGGAAAAGAGCGATCAATGAAGAGCAGCGTCCCCCCAGGAGGGGGTATCATGTTACCTGGAGAGCAACAATGAGCCATGACCATCACAAAAGGTTCCGAGTCCAAACGTATGAGGTCGTACATCCGAGACAGTGCCGATGCAATCCCACTGGCACGTGCCATTCCGCCGCGCCGCACACTTTGGTACCAAAGCTTTCAGCCACTTTTCACAATCGCCACCTAACCGACAGAGCCGAACGACAGCAAGAACAAAAAGATATGAGGGAACGATCGTCCTACTTAATCACACTAAGATTTCGAGCGTGACTTGGTTGTGGAGCGAAGGCGGTCGTGACGATGAGTGAGAAACCTGACGAGTTGGATCGCTAAGTGAAAAAGAACTAGCAGGGTTGTATTAGCATGCTGGTGTGATGTGGCTCTCAGGAGAACCTTGTTGGCCGATGCTGAGGTTGCACCACCGAACAGTGGGCACTTGCCAAGGCCACCACACGTATGTAATTAGTAGCTCGAGCCTTAGGGATTCACCGCCATCGAGAGTATCCAAACGACGACCGCGTCACACACAGCCGTGAACTGACTGACCGTAGCTCACGCGCAACAAAACGTACTCCAAGCAGCGTAAGTATTCACTCCATTTTATCTACTAACCCATGTATTCAGGGACATCCGTCATGACGCGGATGGAAAAAGCAGGGAGGTGCACTGTCGGCACGGTTCAGGCTCCGCCTCGGCATCGAAGATGGCACTGACTCGACTCGGATACGTTCTGCTGCAATTGCTCCTCTCAGAAACCGGACCAGAATCCCTATCTGCGAAAGCCCAGAGTCGGATGGGCCATGAAAATTCATCCCGTATCACCAAGTACTACCGCACGTTTTGTCAACGCATGCTACACCACGCCAAGAAAGCTCGTGGCCACCAGAAACATCTCACAGATGTATAGGCCCATGGAATGGATTTCATTTCTTGGGGTCATCGGGCACTCTCTTGATAGAGAGAACATTGCAGCCTACGTCTTCGATCTATGCAGGAAATACCCATCAAACCGATGGATCCAACGATCACTTCGTGATCATCCTGACCTCTACTTCGCATGGCCTCGGGGACTTGATTGATACTGCTCTAGCCAGGAAACATATTTCCTGATACAACTGGGTTACGAATACAGTTACGTTGTGGTGAAACTCGAGTTTTTCAACTCTTGTTCCA
Organism: Boletus subparvulus; assembly: GCA_038092515.1. NCBI lineage: Eukaryota > Fungi > Basidiomycota > Agaricomycetes > Boletales > Boletaceae > Boletus > Boletus subparvulus. The sequence continues at coordinate 15,443 of JBBPQL010000524.1, read as the reverse complement.
TTTGCTACTGCGGCTGCGGACCAGCCTGCGGTCGCGTCAAGACTCACGAAGCGCAAATCTTGGGTCGTTACACCACCGACTCAAGCCCGTGTGCCACGGGTACGGTGTGCGGTGTCGGCGCGGTTGACGACTCGGACGAGTACTCGTATTCGCCATCGAAATACCCAGATGTTACCCCTCCGTGTGCAATCCTACTAGTACTACGAGGGACGGAAGCACAATGCCATTGAGGCCGCATTTCAATCCAGGGACCTTGCCACACAATGCAGTCCGCTGCGTCGCATCTATTCACGATGTAATACCTTGGACGAGGGGCCCAATTTCTTGGGTCGTTACACGGGTTGCAGCCGGGCTTTGGCAACACTCACCATGGCCTTGGCCTTGGCCGGCTGGATAGCCTGACATCCTTCCTTGAAACACTGGCAACCGCAGTCGTCTCAAGGAGAAACAACTCATAGATCGGAAAAATGTTTCCCATCACCACACGTTCACAGTGGATGGCTTATGCTTGTCTCCTACAAAAAGTGGCTCGACGGACATGAACAAGTCAACACTTCACAGCGTCTTCGCCTCTACAGAACCAAAGACATCATCCTCTCCAACATGTTTGCTCATTTCACCTCGGTTTTCATTGCACTGTTCGCCATGACTGGCATCGTCGCTGCTGCCGCTACCAACACTTGTGCGCCAGTGTGCTGTGATAATGGCGTGAACGTAAGTCGTGGTGTTTGTCTGCTACTGTCGAGCCCATGTTGACGTTGTGCATGACCAGATCCCTAATAATGGTTGGAAGGGGACGGGATGTAAGTCTATTGGGTCCGACGAGACGTGCCCCCAACCTCAGGTCAAGCTCTGCTGCAATGGTCCCCTGGTGAGTAGACCAAAGCCAAGTACCCTTGCGGTGGGATTGTCTAACTCGAGACATTTTTACTATAGCCGGCAGGGACCTTTATTGCAGACGGGTGCACTCCACCCCCCTCTAACTGAGTGCATGCCTTTCCCCAGCGAGAGCTCTTGTCGAGAACGATCTGGAGGTCGTTGAAGCGGATGGGTCCGCTTGTCCGAATGTTTTCCGGTTCCTGTGGTGACTTATCCTTGGACTCTTAAAGACTCGGGAGGGTGGCCTCCACCTCTACTAAATATATGTTTGCAATTCATACATGTGCATTCCCTTGGCCGTTCTGCCTGCTGCTCAAATCTGAGCAAACGAATCGATTCACACCTGGATCACCCAATGTGAATCACTGCACCGTGGACTTCTTGTACCTCTTGGGTTCAAGTTCGTGACCTCGGGCCGGATGCGCTCATTTCCATAGGCCGGAGTCCGGTCGCCACCACAAAAACGAAGCAATACCTACTCACATTCCAGACGGTCATGTAGTACTAATGCGAATGCGCGCCGTGCATGCGCTGATACGACATTACAAGTAAGCACTACAATGATCCGCACAAACATGCAGCTGTAGAGCATCTTTTCGAGTCTTTGGCTTTGCTTCTAGTATGCAATGCCTCCCAAGTACTCCTAGATCCCCTTACACGAGCAAAAGATTAGATTACACTGCATGGAATTTTCGAGACTCTTCTCGCTTACAGCATCATCACTCGCTCTCCGTTTTCCCCTCCTTGTCCAGCCGTCTCGCCCAAGAGCACAGCGCAGAAGGTACACCACCACGCTCGCATAAGCCGAAAAAGTGCGATCGATAAAGAGCAGCATACCCCCCAGGAGGGGAGTTATCATGCTGCCTGGAGAGGAATGATGAGCCACGAGCCTTGATCGCGTGTGACGCACCGACTCGGAGTGAAAACTTACGCTGCCTGGCGTATGTTTCGTTGCGTGTGAACAACGGTCAATCTCGTCGTTTGGATATTCACGATGGCGGTGGAACGAACTCACCGTGGCCGCGTGTGAGATCATTGGCCTCCCTTTTTGCTTCAAGTTCTTGGCGACTCTTGCGCTGCTTCCTTGCGTTTCGGGAAATCTCAAGTTGTACTAGTAAAAGCCATTCCGAGCTTGTTCCGAGCCGCATGCACACCGCGGCAGCACGCAGGGCTGGACACCTTAAGAGCTGCTTCTCTCTCGCCGCCGCTTGTTCTTTACCTAACACCAGGTGTACTTTGAGTGCGCAAACGATGCTTGGTGCAAGTATCGGTTGCAGCGAGGAAAACGGTATGTACGACTGTACCACTCGGACCGTGAGAACGTCCAGGAAATGGCCTTTCTGGGAGCAAGTCCGATTCTGTCTGGGACTCCCATCGGCGCCGATCACGCCTGCCCACCGGCTACTGCTGCTCTTACCCATCGGCTCAACGGGTGGGCTACCTTCGAGTTCAACACCGTCTCCCCCTGTCAACTATCTTCACCACAGTTGGGTCTCACGGAAACAAGGGTCCTGCCAGCAGCACGAGCGATGGTGGCGACGTCGAGATTGATCGACGCCCGAGGAGACTCATTGGAGGTCTCGGAGACCCACGATGGACATCAAACGGTGAGCGAAGAGCCTCGCGAAGCTCGACCGCAACCTCTAAACGTACCCATGGCCGTCAGCGTGTCGCTCGAAGGTGAGTGAGACGATTGATCGACCATCGACGACGCTGAGGAAGGAGGTATCGCCGAGGACACAAACGACATCATAGACGATCCCGCACAGCACGCAGAGCAGCCCACACGATCGATCCGGCAACACCAGAGACCAGCGAGCGACGAGGAGACGAGCAGTCGAGGCACTGGCAAGGGACCCGTCGAGAGACCCTGGGGACGCGACGGGCAGCGACGCGCGCTGTACAAACAAGCCCACAGAGCCGCCCGACCAGTCTGAGGGTGCGCAGGTGCAAGGTGGCGAAGAAAGGGTCAAGGCGAGGGTGTCGAGCACGTCGAGAGGTCACACGGACGCGACGGTCGGGTCAGGCAGTGACGTGGGTGCATCAACCGAACTGGGAGGTATGACGGGCGTACCAAGGGATGCACAGAGCATACCGGAGGACCCTGGAGGCAGTACGAGAGGCCGTAACGACTCGGATGACGAGGTCCTGAAGCTCGCTGAGGGTACCCAAAAACGGATGGTGTCGAGACTACCAGAATGGATTCCCAGAATCCCAGACTGACCCATTCCCAGGACGGGCAAACCTCCGATTTTCTTCGGACCGTCCGATGCGTATGCTCAGCTACCTTGGAAGTGGCGCTGGCTTGCCTTTGTGCAAATCACCAGTACCTCCGCGTCCAGAGTCGGGTCAGGCTACAGTATATGACGAGCTATGCCAATACTATTGGGCGATGCACCCAGCGCCAGTTGAGTGATCCATCAGATATCATTCATGCACTGTAACTGCCCTCACGAACGCTATGACGAGGATATCAGCTGGCAATGGGCAATCCAACCCAAGCCTTTCTATACGGAATGCCGGTCAAGAACTTGGACCATTCTCTGCCTTGTCAGTCAAGATTGGATTCAGCTCATGCTCGTTGTATCTGGCCAGGGTGGGCATCGGCAGGTGGGCAGGCGTAGTATCGAATAACGACCTAACTCAACCAATATCCACCCCAAACCCGTTGAATCTCTTGTTACGGACTGGAACGTCGTCGTCGATGATCAGCAGATGATCCATCTGGACGTTGAACGTTGGGGGAGTAGCGTATCCGAGGTACTTGGCTCCCGAGGGTGACATCAGCAATCAACTACACAAATGGCCCTTGCCACCCGCAGGCAACGCTCATCTTCCGTGCTCAGTGTGTGTTCTTCAGAGTCTTGAGGCTGGAAGTTATGTCAGGCGATTCTAAGTCCTTACCTCGTACCAACACACGTAATTCAACCTTCAGTGGGCGTCGGGCGCATGATGAAAAGGAGAGTCGGAAACAATATACACGGTGGCACGGGTTGAGTTGGGTATTGTCTTTGAGACGGCGTGGTTATAATGCAGTGCGATGGTGAAGAACAGTGTATCTCGGTTAATACTAGTAGCGACGAATGAAGATGGGACGGTATAGTTTAAATAGGAAGCAGATGTATAAGTCCATCCGAATCGTTAGAAGCATGGTATGGGGCACCCTACAAAGTCAACAACGTCCATCGGAACAAGCACAACTCTTGTTGAACCTCAATCACACAGCCGTTCCCAGTAGCCTACATCCGAGGATTAATAAGACAGTACGAGAGAGAAGGTGAGATGCCTACCGGGGATGACTTGGCTTTCTTGCGCAGCCGCCTCAGCAGGAGCCTCTGCCATCACGGCAGCAAATCCACTGATCAGGGTAGAGTCAGCAACAGACCTTGTCCATAACCATAGATACGCACTTGTGGAGGTGAAAGTCGTTGTGACTGTTACCAGATCCTCTGATCACTCGAATCATCACGACATTTGACTCTCTGCGACTCTGGCCCTAACCATTATCGATTGAAGCTCGTTGTATCTGACAGTACAGGCGACAGGCATGGTCTCGCAGTATTGACAAGGGACTCGTTGATTCATGGAGAGGTAGGTTCGGTGAGCTTTTGTTCATTCAACTTGACGTTCGTTCACCTCAAGCAAGGACGGCTGCAACACGACATACTAATGTAGCCATGATGGGCAGTGGTGACGACGCGTCAGGGCTTCCGGAATGATGGAGTCCGAACTTGCCGACTAAACGGATGAAATGCATGTGCTCACCTCTGGTATCTCGGATGGCCGGTTCACCAATTAGTGCTAGGTGACTGTAAAAATCAGAAGGGTGCACCCTTGTCTATATTCATCGCATTTCCGTCTCGTGTACATATAATCCTCCTCATGCTTTAGAGCCAGAACGGATTGGCACAATCCAAAAGTAGCCAAGTGTGTTCGAGTTTGTTCTGTGGCTAAAGCCCAGCTTGATGGCCGGCTGTTTGGTCGGAGACTGTATTTTGGAAAACCTTGCTCCTGGCCAACACATACGCTATGCCCCTTGCCCTACTCCCCCCTCATTGTGATCGACAATATTTCCACCAACAACTTCTCCAGCTTATAGGAGATCTCAATCACCTCTCAGTTATATTCATGTCTCAGCTTGCATCTGAAGCATCTGCCAATGAGGCCAAGACTGTGAGGTGGACCGAGCGTGAGGTTGACACCCTTGTAGATTACCTTCAGCAACACCATGCTGAACAAGGTGGTGGAGGTTTCAAGGACACCACATTCGCCAATGCTGCTGATCACATCAAACACCTTCGTGTCACAGGCAAAATCAAGGATGGCAAGAGCCTCCAGAACAAGTGGAATGGCGTATGATAGTCTCTTGTTATCGTATATGATACTGACACCCAGGCCTTTTGTAGCTTAAAACAGTGTACTGTGCTATCTCAACTTATCAAGCACAATCGGGCTTCCATTGGGACAATGTAAACGGTGCAAATATACAGGGTGCTGCTGCTGCTGAAGTCTTTGATGCTTATACCTCACGAAAGGTCATTCTTCAATCCTAAACGTCTACTCTGTGTTCGTGCTGACCCCAACTAGATAAATGTGGTGATGAAACAGTTCCACAACCACAGCTGGAAATATTTAGAGCAAATGGAAGACATTGTCCCTTCGGGTGGAGCCAATGAAGTCCGATCAAGTTACCGTGGGACTACCGGTATACCAGCTGCTGTCAGTGGCACAGACACCCCCGGATCAGTGACATCGGTCACTGGCAATGTCCCACCCATCGCTTCTGCTGGATCCACAACTGCTAGTATACTTCCCCCCCTGCCAGCCCCCCTGCCAGCCTCCCCTGTCACCGCTGTTGGCTCAAACAGTAGCAAGCGTCCCTACTCTATGATGTCACCTGATGTCACCGATCCCTCTGATCCCTCACTCCTTTTTTCGCCACCGGTGTGCCCACCGTCATCAATTTCTCTCCCGTCAGTTTCCCAGGTTGCTCCGAGTCAAGGCCCCAGCAAGCGTGGAAAAACAACTGCTCTGAAGGACGATAAACGCTCCAATGTTGTTGCCATCAACATGGTAAATAACTCGATCTGAACCCTCAATGATACCATTGCAACTCAGTTTCATGACAAGCTGACCGTCATCAGTTCTGCCACTGATCAGCTTTATCAAATTCCAGGGTTCGAGACAGAGCACATCATAGAGCTGGGGGAATATTTTTCACAGAATGAGAGCAAGGCATCTGTTTTTATTTCCCTCCAGCAGGAGGAGCATATTGCCTACGCATTCAAGTTATACAATCAGCTCTGTGGTCCGAATTCTCAGAGTCACAACTTGGCTGGTGTCTAATCCGAGTGTTCTCTGTACTAGTTGCACATTGTTTTTCTATTCATGTTGTAGCAACTATGTTTTTCGTATGGACCAATCAAACTATGTCGCATTTTGATCGTAATCACTACATGTACATGTCCGAAAGATCATCATCATTGAATTCCACCACAGACTCCATCGCACGATTGATCAAAATAATCTGGTAATCGTTCCACATTGACTGAGCGATATGATCCCACATCTGCTTTGCTGTCCGACCCTCCACATCCGATGCATTGTCTTCTACCTCGGATCTATCAACATGTTGATCATGAACTTGCTGCTGGTTGTCACCATTGTCATTGTGTTCATCCGAGTCAGATTCTGAGGGATCATCGTGATCTGAGTGGTGGGTGCGGATAAAGTTGTGGAGAGCGCTGAGCGCCGCGGGTATTCTGGCTTGCACGTCAAGAGGGAACTTTGTGGGGAGGAGGAGGATCCTGAACTGTTGCTTCAAGATGCCAAAAATCCGCTCAACGACATTTCGGGCAGATGCGTGGTGTAAATTGAATAGTTCTTCACGATTTAAAGGGCTGAAATGTATGGTTAGAATCACTGAAGAATCAAAGAGAGGGATCTGAATCACTTACCGTGCACTAGCACGCCCCCACTCTGCAAGATGATAATGCACACCCCGATATGGAACAAGTAAGTTTGGCCGCAATGGGTAACCTGCATCAGCAAGCAAGAACTTGCCAGGAGGAATATATAGGTCGGTGGTTGAGGCATCTTCAAAAACGCGGGCATCTGTTGCTGATCCTTCCCATCCGGTAAGCGTGTACGTGAATTTGAGGTCGAAGTCACAGATGAAAAGTGCATTTTGGGACAAGAATCCCTTTTGATTGCGGTAAACCGCATGTAGATTAGCGGGGGCAGAAACAGGTATATGGCTTCCATCGATTGCTCCGATTGTGTGCTGAAAGTAGGGAAAAAACTTTGGGTTACAATGGATTTTTGATGGGATAGTAGCGCCAGTTGGGAGATGGAGGTACTTCATATAGAATGGTGGGCTGGCGAGTACATTGAGAGTTTTTTTGAAATAGCTAGGTAGCATTTGGTAAGCTCGAGCCTTGCTGTTATAGATATCCAGCACTTACCAAGAGATCGTGTCACTTGAGTGTTGAAAATGTTCACCGACATGCCTGATTGTGAGGCCAGTCACACACATGTATAGAAATATTGTGATCTGTTCCTTGAGAGTTACCCTGCGAGAGTCTTGATGGCCGAGGTCACGAAATTCAGCTACAAGTGTGAGAAAGTCTTCCTTTTGAAGCCCTAGTTCACAGCGGATCCGATCTGGGTGTCCTGTGATCAACTCCAAGACCCATCCATGTCCAGAGAGAATTGAAGTGTGGTATTTTTGAGGATCACGGCGAGTCGGAGGAGAAAGAAGATCAAAGAGTGAAATGAGAAGGATCTGGATAAGCTTTATGACGTCTAGAAAAAGTTGCTTGCGTGTTTCATCTGAGTAGTGCGAGGGCACCAGCGTAGTACTAGAGGACATTGATGATCGATTGCAACTCGCTCAATGATTTCAACCCCCGACTGAAAGCCGGCCGCTCAGCCGCTATGAACAAACTCGAACACACTCGGCTACTTTTGGATTGTGCCAATCCGTTCTGGGGCAGATTCGTCATACCCAGGGTTCCCACGGAACGGTCCCTAACGGTCCTCAGCACGTGAGGACCGTTTGCGACCGTTCTGTAGGCACGTGCTCCCCCTCAGTCACGAGATCGCCCCCTGAGTCACGCGCCGGCAGGGGAATTTTCGCTAAGGTCGAACACGGCAGGCGGGATGTTGTGCGCCACCTGCGCACTGCTGCTGTTGGACGGGCAGCCCTGCTGGTTTGAACAGAATGATGGCAAGTCAGTTCATTCAATCCGGGTCGGTACTAGCGATGCGACATGTGTATGTATGGACGAAATTGAATAGCTGCAGAGTAATCGTACCTTCTGAGCTCGAGGCTCGAGGACGGCGGGACACGAGGACGGAACGGAAGACGGAACGGAAACACGAACTTGAAACAGCTTGAAAATCATGGTACACAAAAAAGACGAGACGAGGGGAGGACGTGAAGACAATGCGAAAATGAATGGAACCATTTCGGCACTTCAGGAAGGGCCCTGGAGGTACGCAAGGCGCAGCCACTCTCCGCTGTCGTCCTCGGGGCGGAAAATGTAACTGCTTGGCGTCCTTGCGTCGAGCTCGTAGTCGGGAAAGAGACGGAATCCGATGACGTTGTCGTTGAACGTGCGGATGCGAGAAGCGAGAAGTCGGACGAAGGCCACTGCCTCCATAGTGGGGGTGGGAGCGGGGTCGGCACTGGGTATGCAGTAGCGCTCATATGTGTCTTGCAGGGTCACGTAGAAGGCTTGAGGGTGGAATGTCTTGCCCGCAGTGAAGACACCGCGAGGCTGAGGCCACGGGGGCACCTCGTCGACCTTCGAAACCTGTCTGACGCCATCGTTACAGTATGCCCTTTTGTGGTTGAGCGAGGAGCCCTCTGGGCCAGGGTACATAATCGTCTGGCAACGGGAACACGTCTGTGCCTTGCGAGCCTAATTCCGGACAGTGTGAGTAGGATGATGGACGGGAGTGCCAGTGGTGGCACTGGGCCGTCACTCACCTTCTTCGAGGTTCCCTCTTCCCCAGGCTTGATGAGGGTGACGGCCTCACAGTGCTTTTTCCAGAAGGCCTCGCCGGTGTTCCGATTCGCTGAGGAACGAGGATATCAGTCAAACTTTGTCAGTCCCTCGTCGTAGTACTTACACTTGTAGTTACCCTCCACGATCCTGTTCATCAGCTTCGGTTCAAGTTCGCCGAGCTTTCTCGACAGCGCCAGCGGGTGCTTGAGCACAACAGACGGGCCAGATCCAGGTTTCTTGGCAACCAGGCGCTTGTTGTATTCTCCGGTCGCGTTAACCCACCGTTTGGGTGTCATCTCGTGGGAGACCCACTTGAAGTCGGCCCGCATGTCCATGAAAAGATAAAACTCATTGTCGCCCTGGATGAGCAAGGACCGGGGGTCAATGTTCGTGGTGAGGGAGAACAGCCGCTGCGAGCGGGTCAGACCATCAACGGAAACCCGTGGGAGCATCAGAGGAGAATCGGTGCTGGTCGTGGTGAGTGCACGTTGGTGGCATACCGTCACCGTGGCCATTGTGCTTGGATTGGTGGTCAGGCCGTCTGCAGTTGGGAATGGTTTGTTGGAGTTCGTGGTGTGGTGTGGTGTGCCCGCAGGCGCAGAGGGCTGTGCTGACATGCTGTGCGGCGACATCAGCTTTGGTGCATTGCAGGGAGTGACGGTTGAAGGGACCCGAGTCATAGTCTTGAAGTAATAATCGAGTTGGCTGGTAGGAGCAGAGGCAATCGACGCAAGAGAGTCCGAGCCAAGTCGTACCCGTTTGGTGACAGGAGGGGTTTCGACGGGCAGGGTTTGGACTTCGATGGGAGACTCAACGAGCTCGGGGGCTGGGGACAAGCGACTTCCCAGTGCCTCATCAGCTAACAGGGACTCCAATTTGCGTTTCGCGGCTGTGATCGACCCGACTGGCAGGCTCGACCGTGCAGGTTCTAAGGGCACTTGGAGCTCAGAGCTCTTACGAGCTCCAGCCTCCCAGGGCTGATCCAAAAGGGAGGGATCAATGTGCAGCTCCTCGAGGACGGGACGGGTTGCCTGCACTGCAAGATCAGCAGTAGCATCGTGTTCGAAGCCGAGTGACTCTGTCATCATGACTTCATCAAGTTCCTCTTTGACATCAATCATGCCGCCGAAAGTCGAAGCATGGTCTGACCGTGTCAGACCAAATGCTTCGTTTGAGTGAATGTCTGACAATTCGGGAAGACTCCTGATGTTGGACATGACTTCGACATTGAGAATATTGTTGTGAAGTGTCGCGATGGCAGCAACGAGACCAACGTGATGGGAGCCATGTGTCGAGGTGAGGAATGTCCCAGTGGGCTGTGTCGAGCTGTTTGTGATACTACTGTAACCCACACGGATGTTGCGACGGAGGACAAAATCATGTCCAAGAGCAACAAGGACGGTGATTCCACTTGGCTGGGCACGCTGGAGTGAATTCCATCCCTTGTGGGATCCTTCAATACGGCTGCCATCGGATAGAATGTCCTGACGGCGACGTTCAAGGCACCCCTTGCGAACATGCCTGAGCTGTTCCCTGTGCACCTAATCACGGTCGGGTCAGCACAAAGGCTGGGAGATGAGGAAAGCTGCGAACTTACTTGCATCGCAGCTGCGGACCACACCGTCCCCTTCTCTATCCACTTTGCAAATGCAGCCTCGAGCTTCTGCTCCTGTTCCTCCTTGCTCCAATATTCTGCTCCTGATCCCTTCACCGAGTGCTTTCGCAAGATCGCATTTGTTATGTCAGCTGCAATGGCCGCTCGGTACATATTTCTTTGAGAATTTATAATGACGGCGATGTATCTGGTAAATTCACGAAACTTGTAAGCTGTTTCTGAACGGGGGAAATGTGTAGTGGTCATACCTTGCAATAAAATGCCACACATCGAGAATACAGTCCGTCTCTGGCAAAGCGGACTGCACGGCACGACGAACTTGACAGCAATTGTCGGTAACCATCATTTCGGGCATAGGAAGACCAAGCACTTCATGGCGTCGCCTGACGCCAGTCAGCAACTCAGTCATTTCAGCATTAGCCTTCGTTTGACAAAGCCGCTGCACGAATTCATCAGTTTGAGGGCACCAGACATTATCTAGGCCACATGTAAGACGTACCCAGGCAACGATCTCTCCCTTTTCATTCAGCATGCTTAGAATCCCACCACGAAGTTCCTTTGACTTCCGACAGTGACTATCAGTGAGGGTTGCCTTGCTGGCCGACTTGAATGTGCTATCCATGGACCCACATCGAGCTAGTAGTACGTCAACATTGTGTTTTCATCAGCTACAGTAGTTGAGATTGAACAAACTTACTGGGAAGTGACCTCAAATAAAGCTCAGATTCTGCTTGTCTGGTGCGACCGCTAAAGTCCAAAAAGACTTCAGTGATCATTTTGTGTGAAATCGACTTGTTCACATAGGCTTGTGTGTCGTCAGGCACAGAGAACAGTTTGAACGTGTTTGTTGTCATTCCGAATTTGGCCCGTCCACCCGTCCTGCCTTCGCACACAGTCTTGAGATACTCCAACTTGCGGCAGTGGTACTCAAGAAGGTGGAGCTCTATGATACTCGTATTCAGCCACTATTCAAAGATGGTGGTCCCAGGCTATCTGGGAAGAGCCTACTCACATTTGAACTGCTCAGCTAACCCCGCTGATGTTGTTGATGGTCGCAGCTCGATCACAAGATTGAAGAGCTGTCATGTAAGTGCGCAATGCTTGTAAAAGATAGGTACTTCGCCTACATTCCTCGAGTTAGATAGTGGATACTGATGATAGAGTACAAGATGCGAACATACATGGAATCTCCCAGTGGTTCCATTGCTTCCAAAAGACATGGCTCGTCAACGCGAAACAGTAACTTGTGCTCCCACCATCCTTTGTCACACCCCAGGTCTCCCGCCAGCTGCTAACTCAGACTGCTCAGCCCCGTCACCTTCCCCCACTGTCACCCCGCTGCTCAAAGGCTGCTCCTGGTCCAAATTGGGATGATTGGACATACGACCATGCTTGCAGGCGTCACAGCGTAATTGCAGTCCGAGTGCAGTCTCTTCGTGTGATACACCATGAAGCTCATGTGCACCTGTTGTTGTCCACCCCTCCCATGTTATGTCATTGCATGACTGACATTGAGGGCATCGTGCAAGCTCTGGATAGTACAGTGGATGGACAATGTTGATGGGCTTTATGTATTGAGTGTCTGGCTTCATGTTGACTGACCCCGGTCGTAGCCGCAAATGAAGGTAGGTTGGTGGTACGAAATGTGGCCCGAGAATTGGCACGTCGTATCCAAGAGTCTTCATGACAGTAGCTTTGTTGCTATGTCACCGTGTGGTGTTCCATATCAGGTTAACATACTCGACCACTTCGGCCTCCCACTCCAACTGAACAAGTGGGCGGTCGGATGCCTTGGTCGCAGGTAAATTCTTCCATTTATCCACACGACTTTTTACCTGTTGGACAGATACAGAAAGTTGTCAGAACATGACAACCCGGGCCCAGGCCACATCATGCCTGTCGAGTCTGAGACATTGAGTGTAGTACGTGAACTCACGGATTGTGTCCACTGCACCTTGAACTTTTCTCGTTCACCTGGCTGTATGACAGAGCTGTTTCGAAGAATAGAGACCACGGCTTTTGGCTCAAACACAGACATATCCAGTGGAAAGATTGAGACTGGACTCAGAGTGCTGCACAGTTGGTAACAGACGACCTGCTAAAAGTATTTGAAAATGTTACATTGTCACTCAGGTCACTGCCAACTGGCACCATTGAGATTCCGTTATGGGTTTACTGCAGACAGGGCCAATGTATTCAAGTTTGATAATCCATGCTCATGCACCCTCAGGCCTTGCAATGCATCCAGCAAAATATCTTGTGTGTTGGAGCAGTCACTGATTTACATCTGCCAGCATATCTTCATTCAATTCGAGCCACTAATTTGACTCACCTCTGACTCTGAGAGTGTACTAGTAGTCACCCAGTTCAGGTATTAGATGCTTGTTTTCCGTTGTGAACTTGTGGCTGGTGCACTTATCTGGAAGCCAGCACCCTGTCACCTGTGACCGTCCTGCATACATTGGTTCCATCTGAAACGATGTCAGTGCCCAAGCCTTGTAACTCCACGTCAAGTGTCAACTCTGTAATTTCGCTTACCTCAAGCTCTGACTCGAGCCCCACCGGGCCTGATTTGGGAATCAGGGACAAGAATTCTCGGGCTCAGGGTCAAAGCCACCCCAATGTAGCCGGCAAGTCGTGCAACGTACCTGCTCCAAGTCGGTCGCTTGTCCCAGTGAGGGAAAATAAACGGGAACCTCGGGCCCAGGACCACAAATGTGCGGTATCAGAATATTGTACTCACTGTAATGATTGGACTGATGTGGTGAATTGCAGTCACCATTCCATCTGGTTTTCCCATCCACCCAGATGATGTGATCCCATTGGCTCGTTACGGTTACAACGTTCGTGTGAGCGAGATCGCTGTGAAGCTGGGTTTTCAAGAAAGTGTTGCCCAAGAAGTCTATGAGCAGGTCAACAGCTTGGGACAGATGGAAGAGGTACTTCGTGCCATGCAGGACGCAGCAAAACGATGCAGCGAAGCCAGGATCGGAAAGTTGGTTGCTGGTGATGATATTGACACAGATTCCGATGCTTGAATGATTGCAACTCAGGGTGGGCAAATTCGTCAGTGTATTAATGTAATTACAGAGTACATCTAGTATGTTTGCTGCAAACTTGAATTCCGTATGGCCAATACGTCAACTCGAAGCCCGTCATCATAACCGCAAAAATCCCCATCGAGTGCAGTATGTACCCTCACATAGCATTGAGTAATCCCGTCTCAAGCCGGGAGGGGCATTGACAGCCGCTCCTCCCTAGCACACTCGTCGGCTGCAGAGGGGATGCCAAGAGCAAACAATGATCAAATACTTGGTGGGCAGGACTTACGAGGCGGGCTCGTCTGGTGCAAGCAAGGGGCTTGACAGAGAACGACAGGTGGCAGGGTACCCTCTGAATGGCCCGTGTGAATCCAATCTGAATAAAGGACACGAAGTGCTTGACATCGATGTTGACAGGAGGAAAGGGGGCCCAGTGAGACCGGGAGGGGGGATTACAGCACTCGCAAATGAACTTGTAGTTGGCTGGGCCACGAAAGGATTGGCAGTGGGTGAGGACGCCGGCTTCTTTGTCGATGGGGGAACAAAAGTGGGATAAGGGCCAAGACCGACGAATTGTGGGGAGTACCAGTCTGGGTGGCAAAGGATACCACTGCCCGTACGACAGCGACATACTCGTATTCAACGGGGCTGCGAAGGGGCTGGCAGTAGGTGGTGGCGTTCATTTCGTTGTCGATGGTGGGATATATGTAGGGTAAGGACCAGGACGGACAAAGTCCGTGCGGATCATGTCCTCGAAGAATTTGGGTGGCGAAGGATACCGCTGCCTGTACGACAGCGACATACTTGCATTCGGCAGGGCTGCGGAGGGGTTGGCAGTAGGTGGCGGCGTTGCTTTTGTCGTCGATGGTAGGATATATGTAGGGTAGGGACCAGACCGACAAAGTCCTTGCGGATCATGTTCTCGAACGGTTTGGATGGCGAAGGATACCGCTGCCCGTACGACAGCGGGCTGCAAAGGGGTTGGCAGTAGGTGGCGGCGTCGATTTCGTCGTCGATGGTAGGACATATGTAGGGTAGGGACCAGGACCGACAAAGTCCTTGCGGATCATGTCCTCGAACGATTCGGGTGGCGAAGGATACCGCTGCCTGTACGACAGCGACATACTCGCATTCGCCGGGGCTGTGAAGGGGTTGGCAGTAGGTGGCGGCATCGATTTCGGCATCGATGGTAGGATATACGTAGGGTAGGGACCAGGACTGACAAAGTCCTTGCGGATCATGTCCTCAAACGATTTGGGTGGCGAAGGATACCGCTGCCCGTACGACAGCGACATACTAGTACTCGTATTCGACGGGCTGCGAAGGGGTTGGCAGTAGGTGGTGGCGTTCATTTCGTCGTCGATGGTAGGATATATGTAGCCTAGGTAGGGACCGGGACCGACAAAGTCCTTGCGGATCATGTCCTCGAACTCCTTGAGCGTAACGGGATCGACGTTGAGTTCCCCCTCGACAGTTGGGGGTGCGCGGATTAGCGTTCTTCGTGTTCTTAGAACTTTCCGGCGTCCGACGCCGACCCCTGGGTAGCTTCTCGGCTCGCCTACCGGCTCGCCACCCCGGTGGGAAGGAGCCTGGCCATAGTCGAGGACACCTGGGAATTGAATTTTCCAGACCTCCGAGTGACCGAGATCGCGAGTGCTCAGCCACACATTGCAGCGGAGATTGAACCGCCGTCAGGTCAGCCGAACGGCACAGTGTCACAAGTCACATCCCGCCGCCCTATACCGCTTTGCCATCGGGTTACACAGCAATCGCTGGCGAGTTGGCATCCCAATCGCGATGCATTCCTAGCGGCTCATCAGCAGCGATCCGTTCTTGTCCCTCGAGCTCAAGTCTCTGCTGGTGACTCATGGCACGCTCTATAGTTCGACTCGACGT
>JBBPQL010000523.1:0-23228 GCA_038092515.1 Boletus subparvulus | reverse complement strand
AGTCAAAGGTTTAAGCGAACATATGAAATGGTCAAACGGTTAGAGTGCTTCCGACGGTTCCGAGTTCGGAAGGGCGCGAGAACTTTTCGGAAGCGGTTCCGGTCATTGCCGAAATACCTCTGGCCCTTCCGAGTTCGGAAGGGCGTGGGAAACTCGGAAGCAGTTCCGAAATGGTGCTTCCAAAATGAGACCTTGGAACCACCAGAACCACTGTGTGGTTCACGGTTGAATACTGTCACCGGTCAGTGGGTCTGGACCGTCGTTGACCACGATACGAATGTGGCACACCTCTGCGTCATTCGAAGCAGAATACGAGAGAACTAGAGAGGACCGCGGCAAGACAGGAAATGAGAACGAAAAACGTACGATGGAACTGGTCGTTGGTCGCAAACGGCGCAAGATTGGACACTCTAAACGACCAGTCCGCGGAGACGTGGTCGGCTGGAAGCGGGCCCAACGCGGTGAGCGTCATCAGGTTCAACGCCGGGAGAACTGCACATCACACATCACATTTCTGAATCAGCTGAGGATGAGGCTGTCACGAGCGAGCACGCGACCTACTGTTGAGGACGACGACTTCATGCGTAGCGTCGAGGTACAAGATGTCATCGAGCGGCCACGTGCGATCATCAGCGTGCAAAGTCGTGTTCGTACTCAGGTTGTACGTCTTGATCGGCGTGTGGGTAAGGGGTAAGTCGGGAAAGAAGCTCCTGGACGTGGCCCTTGTACGCGAGCGAGGGACAAGCTAAAATCAGAGTCATGCCAGAAGGTCAGATCCATGCTGTACGACACCAGGTATGTATCAGAGCATGTCTCTCAGTAAAGAACGAGTACTGACGCATAATTGAAACATTTCCATCCATCCTCTGTGAACAGGTTGCAGAATTGGGAGTAGGCGGGTGTGACGGTCTTGGACGTAGCCGTCAGCTGATGCAACACCACAGCAGGGAGAAGAACCGCAATACGCCACCTCATATTCGCGCGCCTGCTGCATCCTGTAGACATCCTCGATCTCCAAGATAAATTCCTGCCCATCCTCGGTAGCCTGCAAGTCAGCTTGTAATCACTTCTGCGCCTCCTCCAGGTAAATTCCGGCCAATTCCTTGACCTAGATCAGGGAGTGGTCGGCTTTGTTATAGGCCCCCGCGTTTAGGACAAGCATCGTAGGGAGCGAGCGTGTTGTTGAACTATCGATAGAAGACAAAGGCGGGGTCAGACAACACGCCACTGCCGGCGGGAACGGCAGGACCCAAGAGGAGGCTCAAGAACTCGCTCTCAGGTGCATTCGCGTGGGTAGGGATTCGGTAGGGGCACGGGTGCCCCTTGTCGCTCTTAGTTAGATATGTCCTACATAGGGCTCGCGCCCCGACAAAGGACAGAAATGGAAATTAAAAAAAAAAAAAAAAAAAAAAAAAAGACAACACGCCGTCGACGAAAAATATAAACTTACACCGGATGTAATGAGTTATTCGTATTTTCCGTCGAGAAGCCTGGTGCGGGGTTGGCCACAGAAGCATGCATACGATCTCTTTTGCACACAATCGTCCTACGGACAGTTCCGTTCCGTCAGAGGTTGCAAGTTGAAGTGAGACAGAGATGACAAAACTGTTCCATCGACCAAAGTTACGCATTGGTATTCAGTCCTAAACGCGGGTGGCGTTTTCTGCACTATAAAGACCTATGAGTGCGGTTAGTGTTTCGATTGTCACGAAATCACCCAGGTCACGTCTGACGACAGTGGCGCAACCCATCTCCAACAAGAACATATATTTTAGTCTCATCACGACGCCCAAATCTAGATGCCTACAAACATATTGTCAGTTCCGACGACATAAAAGCGACGAACATTGAGCGAAGGGGGAGATCAAAATTGTCATCGGAAACCCGAATTGAGAGATATAGCAAGGAAGTAAAGACCGAAGCAACACACTAGAAAAAGTACTCACACAACTGTTGTCTTCCGAAAGGTGTCAGGGCTGTCCCCGCGTATCCCATGGTGCGAAAAGGATGCAGCCGCGGTGTGTATGCACGGGAGATATGAAGTGAGTCATACACGACGAAACGACGGCATATAATGCATGCGCGATCGACAGGCAATAAACACGGAAAACGACAACGGAGGACACTACCTTCTTCAGCAAGCTTGTACGTCCTGTTCCGAACGGTACGCTCACAAACGTGTCACCACCAGCCAATCGTTCAAGAACGCCAATCTACCCGTCGCATCCCAATGCTCGGCACTCGCGTGCATTCTTGTCAGCCAATCGATCGGCGCCCACCACCTCGCACGCCCCCCACCGATGCTTCGATGCGTATCTTGGCGTGCTTGCACTACTGCCACCGTCGGCGTGGTCTGCGTCAGTGATTGGCAGAACGTGTTGTGAGCCAGAGAAGCCCGACGCGCTCACTAGCCTCATGGAGGGCTGGGGGTCGTATTCCTTGCAATGGCCTGAGGTTATTCGATTGAAGACCGCAGAGCTCAAAAGACTCGTGCGCGCGCTGTCGAGCTCGGCGCCGTTGAACAGGGTGGACAATGAGCCTGGAAACTTCCGACTCCGACGTTCCGCGCAAAGCCACTGCTGGCAGTCGCTCTTTCCCGCACCGAATGCACCGCACCCGGACGTCGCGCTCGGATATCCGTGCTGCTACGCTCCTCAACTTGAAACATGCACCTCCTTGCACGCTTTCTGTCCACTGCCACCCACATGGGATTTCTCTCTCGCGCTTCTCAAGGCTTCCTTGGATAGATTCGATGCCGGCCTACTGATGGGCGCCTGATGCTGCAGACGGACGAGGCGCGGATGCCAGGGGCATTGATTTTTCCTTGGTCCTGAATATCTATCAGTTCAGTGAAACCGCCTCTATCTTTGTCCCCGACTATTCCCCCACTCGATCGATGGATCCTGGCGCTGGGCCATGAGACATTCTCGATACGCCCAAATATCCACCGCAACGGTTCGTCTCTGTTGTCTGCTTAGTGTTCCTCGTTCCTCCGCGGATTCGGGTATCATCTTCCCTTCCCTTTCAGACGAGTCACAGTATGTCCGAGGTTTAAACAGGCTCTATTGTTCACCATCGACTCAGCCAGCGATTATCGCCTTTCATTTGCAACACCGCGCGTTCTTCGATCTCTCCTCCGTAACACTCATCTTAACTCTGTCCGTCTTCGGACCATGTGACGCAGTTCAAGCCGAACAGGATACGCAAGACGTGGACTCGCTCGACACGCCCATCAATGGTTTGCCCACCAGCTGCGGCACGCGGCACGACCAAGCCCTGACATGCGTCGCCCGCCTTGCTACGTATCCGCATTTGGAATCGAATCCGCACACCACGACAGGCCATCCACGAGGCTGCCACCCAATCTCGTCAGCGTCGTCCAGAACGCCATGATCCGACACGTTTCTCGCTTACGCTGGACGCCGCACCGCTTTCCCCCTCTCTTCTCCATACTTGCGCAACAGGCCGGCCCCGCGTTCGCCTATTTGGAGTCTATCGCCATTATCGGTACCCCACCCACGGCTGTTTTATCTGCTTACCTATACACGTGTCAATTTCTTTGTTTTTTCTTGACACCTTTTTTTCGGCACTGACCTGCCTTGATGATACGCACGAGGGTCTACGAAGAACATGACTGAATAGTAAGCCGATGGCCCATCAACGACGCGTTCAAAGAAGCGACAATAGCATAAGCTTCCCCAGCCGAGCGTCAGCTGCGCCCTCTGTGTAACGCGTGTTGCGGATCTCTAGAGCTCCTCAGGCTCCGTGGAGTCATCGCGTCGTTTGCTATGTTGCAATGTTACGTTTCGACCGTGCGGCAGCGGCACGAACGTGTCGCCGCTCTGTCAACGACAGATTCAGGCTGACCATTGGCCGCGTAAACGGGATGGTGCCTCAGGAATTTCGATATCTCTGCGAAAGCATGTTTGGCGCGTGGGTCAACCACCATGAATGAATATGAATGGCGCCCCGTGAGCCTGTGATGTCGTACCCGCACGCGTCGTTGACGCGGATCGTCCATGTCTTCTTTCAGCGCAGCTACCACCCAACCTGCGGGAACGTAAGAAAACCCGACTTGAGAAAATGAGGTCATGATGTCTATGTAACGCCGTCCGACGGTGATTACAAGTAAAACATAAGTAGTACGACAGTACGACGTGTAGTCGACACGGAGAACACCCTATTACTACGTGACCCATCGGCACATGTTACCTCGAGCCAATCGATCGCTTACATCACTTGTCCAACGTATATGAGTGCGACGATGATAGGAACCATACCGTGGAAGAAAAGAAATATCTACGAGCTTGGTTCCATGTGGTTGATGGGTATGATGCAACCGGCAGAAAACGGAGAGCGCAAAGTGACGGCATGAGGATCCGGGTAGGAATGACGATGAAGGAAGGAACGTGCAGGGGGCGGCACGGGCTACACGTGAAGAAGGAAAAGAAAAAAAAGGCCATAATCGATCCAAGAGGGTTGCGCATAGAAATGGGGTTTCGTGATTGATCCATGATGGTGTTCATTCGGAATGTATACAAACGGACGGGTGGGCGACCTAGCTAAAGGCCAGCCCAAATGTATTTCAACAACCCCGACCCACCGAGTGGCCGGATCATGACCAACATGCCCGGTCGGAGTGGTGTGTTCGTAGGTTGTTTACCGAGCGTTGCCTGTCACGGCAACTGCGAACCATCCAAAGATGGCCATCAGGAAACGAACCATCCATGCGGAATCCGCGCCGATACCGAGGCCGGGCCGAAGCTGCATCGCGAGTGCAATGTCAAATTCGGGAACGGGAGAACGGTAAGCACGACGGCGGGGGTGGACGAGTGGCTGCGGGGTGGAATCGACACCACTTTCGCGCGTGGATAACCCAAGCGCCGGAGAGTCGATCGCACGGACCGACCAAGCGGGTCGCGCGACGGGGGAGGAGCACAATTCGCGCATCAGAGGCATGCTGCGATCACCTGTCGGTTGATCGAGTGGGTAGGACCCCAAGGATGACAAAGGTGGGTCGTCGAAATGAGACTGATGAGACACGTTGTCTTCGAGTGGAAGGTCATGAATGGGAGGAAGAGGCGTCATATCAAGCGCATCCTGGTACTTCTCGTCGACATCATCACATTCCGACTCCATATCCGATACAGCATCGAAATAGAGGGGTTGGTCTCCCG
Organism: Boletus subparvulus; assembly: GCA_038092515.1. Classification (NCBI taxonomy): domain Eukaryota; kingdom Fungi; phylum Basidiomycota; class Agaricomycetes; order Boletales; family Boletaceae; genus Boletus; species Boletus subparvulus. The sequence continues at coordinate 18,051 of JBBPQL010000523.1, read as the reverse complement.
GGTGCAAGTGATGCCTCTGAGCAGACCCCTCTTCAACATCGAGGAGGTGTTGTTGCCCGACTTGGTTCTGGAGTAGAAGACGACCTCCACCCAAGAGATGCTCCTTGGCTGTTGCACTCCTATTCTCCTGGGACCTCGGACGCTTCCAGAAACGCGGGAGTAAATCCCATGCTGTCTTTGACGCAAGCATTTGGGACCGTAGCGACTTGATGATGTACAACGTCAACACGATGCAGGCTAGCACCAAGAGCGCAGCGACGCAGGAGAACGTCAGGACTGCAAGGGGAGCAGCGGGAGACTCGTCCGTCAGAGACGGAGCCTCGGGTTGCTTGTCAACCACAGGCTCTGAAACAGCCAGTCCGTCGGCGACATAGTCGGCTTGGGCGTCGTTGAGTTCGTTCTTGGAGTCGAACGCATCCCATCTGTCGGCGGTTTCGTCGGCGAGAACCTTGAATAAAGGTTGCACGTCAGGCGAAATTTCGAATGAGGCTATAGCTGCGACGTTTTCCGTGCCAAGTTCCGAGAGGTACTCGATCTGTTGCTTTGGTTTTTGAAAATGGAAGCGATCAGCGTCTAGTTTGAGGTCATCTTCTCTGCACACGCCGTCAGTCACTGCCGCGCGACCGGTGAAAGCAAAACTGACCCTGGAGGAATGCGGAACGTGGCCTGGACGGAAGTCTGGAGTGCAGACGAGGCAGGAGCACTTTTGATGGAAATAGCCGTCGAGCATGTGTCTGCAGCATGATCCACATGAGGACTTACAGGTTACTACGGTCAGCGTCTGATAGTATTGGGCGACTATTGACGACCAGCGCGAATAAACAGACCGAAGCCAGCAGAACAATTGTCATGGATAGCTCCTGAGACCAAGCAATTGTATTGGCCCTGTAAAATGAAAAATAAGACGCTGACGTGGCTGGGGATGCAGAACCAACTGCCTCACGGCAGACACGCTGCACGTCGCGTATCCATTTGTATGGCTGAACCGGTCACGTGAGTCATAAAAATCATGCCATTGACACTGTAACGGCCACAACGGTCCGGTCTTCTACTTACCTGCAGCTCACGCTGTAGAATATCTTGAACAAGATCAGCATCCACACTTCTCTGCAGTCCGAATGAATGGCGCGGGGTCGCCCTTCTTTTCACCCTCCAAATGACCCAGCGACCTACCGTGACCTGCTCTTCTTCGAAGAAAGACTAAAGACTAACGCTGCATTACTGCAGCGAAGAAAGTCGCGATATCAATGTAAGCACTGTTCTTCTTGCCACATCCCTGAGCTGACCCCCAGGCAGTGTTCCTTCTTCATCTCTTCCTCGTCATTGCCTTCCTCCTGTCCGAAGTCCTACTGCAGACCTCGTTCCTAGACATGCCCTATACCTACCTCCTTCGGCATAGTCTCCCAGATGTGTATGGAACTGTGATCAGCGTAAAACCACACCCGTATTTTGCTTCCGGCCTGTTGTTCGTTGCGATCACCACTCTGCTCCTCTTCTTCGCCAGTGGCATGTACTCGGAGAAGATTGCTTACGCCAATCGGTATGAAGCACTGCTTTCAATCCATCAGACCATCCTGATCATGCGCGTTCTCGAAGCTACGTCCCTCACGCAAACAAAGCATTGCGGTCCTTCAACATGTATCTCAACGTTCGCAGGCCTCCGTTGCGGTCGAAATTTTCCCTGAATCCGATTACCCTTCTTTTTCCACGGCCAGAACCGTCACCTGAACTTGAATCCGCGACGCGGTCCCTGACACGAACATCACCCTCGTCACCAACTGATCGCAGCACGTCTGTACCCATTGCCCCAATCCCCCCCGCCGCCAACCCGCGTGGTGAGCTGATTTTCTCTTCTCGCGTGGATAGATCATTTCGCGAGTCTTATGAACGTTACCGCGCGGCCTTTGAGCGGAAGCGACAAGAACGAGAGCGATCGGATGCGATGCAAACATGGTTGGGTTGGCTGCACTATCAGATGCCTTGGAATAAGCGGCCTGTGCTGCCTCCCTTGGCGGCGGCGGCGGCGCCACAGGTTCGAACGGCTTCTTCGTCCACCAGGGGGAGGGGAGTTGGAAGTGCGTTTCCAACACCGTCGTCGTCCAGACGGTCTAGCCCTATGACAAGAGCCTCACGACGAAGCACCCCTGCCGTACGTGCTTCCGAACTTGTTCCCCGCAAATTAATGAAAAAGGTATCGTTGACAGTTACAGTCGACCAGCTGACTTGAGTAGTCGCCTGTCATCACCCCACACATGTCATTGTCAACGCCTCTGCGGGAGGGCATGGCATGCAGACGAGGTAGTCGTAGGAATTCAGGCATGCTGTACAGACATAACCGTGCGGGAAGGGCGATGAGTCGTCGGATCAGTGACTGTGACTAATGCTGCTCTCACACTCGCAGGCGGGGTGTGAAAATTCAGGGCGAGAAGCGGGCGTTAGGTTTTCGATTTTCAAACAGCAGGATGTGGCGGGTGTTGACATTATTGATGGCGGGGGGTTCGATATGTGTTGACGCATCAAAGTGCGGGGCTCACTTTATTGTAGAATGTTGGACTGTAGTTTGCCTACTAGACCGATGGCGGGGGGGACATGTTGCAACTGGTCACTGGCAGCGAGTGCGTCCGGACTTTCTCACTTACGTAAGGACTGTTGCTAATCAATTAGTGACAGTTTTACAGACTCCTCGGCGTTGTCACTCCCACTGCCAGACAAAGCGACGGTTTATTAGCACGAAATTAGTCCCATAGTATGCCTTTCAGTCACCACTCACATTCCGGTCAGTTCTGCAGGCATGCGTCTGGAACCCTTGAACAAGTTGTCTTGGAAGCCATCCGGCAGGGCTTCGAGGTATACGGCCTCACCGAACACGTTCCGCGGTACAGGCTAGAGGATCTGTATCCAGAAGAGGTTTGTCCTTTGCCCAGAGTGTGCTTGTACTGGACTCGTTTTCCTCGCGTTTAGGCAGGGTTGTCCCCTGATTTCCTGATACAGCAATTCGTGGACTTTTTAGACGAAGCCCACAGGCTCAAGTCGGCATATACTTCCCGAATCACCCTCCTGGTCGGTCTAGAGACCGAGTTTGTCACGGATACAGATTTGGAAAAATTGAGTGCCCTTCTCAGCGAACATCCCGGCCGCGTTGAATACATCGTGGGCTCAATCCACCACGTCAACGCCATTCCCATCGACTTTGATCAAGCCTCGTTCGAAAGGGCGCTGCAGAGCTGTTCTGTCACAGATGTGGTGGCTGAAATGAATACCACGGCTCAAGGTCGCATGGACAAATTCCTTTCGACATACCTTGATGCGCACTACCGATTGTTGCAACGTTTTCGCCCGGAAATTATTGGTCACCTGGATTTGTGCCGACTGTACAACCCAGAATTGCGTTTCTCCGAATTTCCGAATGCATGGGACAAATTAAAACGAAACGTTACATTCGCCATCGGCTATGGCGCTTTGTTCGAAGTCAACGCGGCCGCCTTGAGGAAGGGTTGGCGGACTTCGTATCCCGGCGAGGACGTCGCTGCAGTGCGTGGCAAGATCGCCTTCTTTTATCGATCCTCATGGTCGTTCATAGTTGATCCTTGAGCTGGATGGCCGCCTTGCTCTCTCCGATGACAGCCATGGACCTCATCGCGTGGGAGAAAACTATCCCCGCATGCGGGATTACTTGCGTCAGTTGGGGGTCAAAGAATTATGGTATTTGACGCGCACGTTGGACGGTAGCACGTTCGAACGGGGTCTTTCAGCGACACGCGTCGCTGGTGAATGGTGGGAGCATGACTTTTGGAAACGTTGCGCGCCATCTAGCCAAAGTTAAAAGCTGCACGAAGGTGGCCCTCCCAGTCTATTTGTCAAGGTCGGAGCTTATTCCCCGCCTGCCCAGACGGCTAACCCCAGAAAATTGTCTTTAGGCGTGCGTTTGAGTATTTCATACGTTGTATGATGCTCCTTGCTTGAACCACATTTCTGAGATCGTCTGAGACAGTTTTGCCCTTGGTGCTTGGTTTGGTTTGTTTGCCCTACGTACGGGGGCACTCTGTCTCTATTTTGAGCCATTGTTGCTAAGGACCCACGGCGAACTCGGGGTCACGGTCGCCTCCATTTCCGCCCTCTTTTTACAGCAGCAGTGATGGGCCTCTCCCACCCGCCAGCCGCTGCGGGCGGTCATGAGTCTCATCGGTGGACGCAACCCCCGCAATTCGCAGGTGTTGTGAATAAATCACTTTTGTCCTAATATGGTTTGGCGCCGTTTTGCGTAGGTAGAGGGCGCGAACTCGCACCTCGTTCGGTCACCGGATCGGTTCATTTTGGGATGTTTACATCCTTGTGCCGCCCTTGACAGGAAAGACGTAAACTGACATGCCGGATCATTCCTTGACGGGTTGCAGCGTCGGCATGTCTTGCACACGCTTCAACGACCCGTGGAACCGCCTCCTGTCTCAGTTCTCCGGCGTGACGGAAAACCGACCCAAAACACTTCAAGCCCACCAGCAGCGCTGGTCTCTCTCCCAATGCCGTTTCTCTCACTATCCAGTGAACGTGGAACTCTCACGATTTTGCTGTATGCATCGCCGAAAACGGTCGTTGCCAGGATCCGGGAGTGGGTTATGGCGCTTTCGGTATGTAGTCGGAACTAATCGTTGAGCCCACTCCGAGGACTGACTCCGCGATGGCATATTTTGCAATTAGATGTCACGATTCATGACAGGTTGTATGCGTATTATGATACCCCGAGCCTCTAAAGAGGCGTGAATCTGGGCATCTCCCATCAGATGACGATCGGCCGTTGGGTTTCAAAGCAGGACCACCCCCACCCCGCACAGTCACGACAGATCTCGGATGGAGGGCTTTCTCTAGCTTGGGACTGGGGCATACGACGTTTTCAACTGCGGATTCCCGGAGTACGAGCCAGTCGAAAAGGTATAAAGCCTTGGTTGGGAATGCGCCATCTTCCCCAACGAGCATCGCCAGTCGAGTTCTCTCTTATTCCAGTCCTCTTACGTCTACGTCTGCATCTACTTCAAGTTAACCTAATCTATCCTACACGCGTGAGCTCATTCTTTTCCTGCTCTCGTCGCGTGACTCTGACACGACTGTGGAGCAGACTAGTACATTACCATCAAAATGTGTCACCGCGAATTGCAATGCATCGAGTACTCCTGCACACACAAGGAGCCTTATACCGAGAGCAAGGTGGTGCTACCTTTGCCTTTGCGTGCTCTGAGTGTTTGCTGACCAGATTGGCCCGCCCAGGTCGATTGCGGGATCGATCGATGTCGGTATAGCGCTCGGCATGCACGGCCCTGTCCTGGGTGTCCGACGACATGCTTACAAAGGTCCGACTCCACACTCCTGTCGAGGCGCTGACCTCCGAGGCGCTGACGTCATTTCTCTCCCTTTTTAGGATGGGTATGGCCCAGTCTAAAGTTGGCCAAAGGAGGGATTCGATATGCCCCCACTGTGCAAGAGAGCAAGCTTCACGCACATGAGGTTTCTCTCTTCATCGCTTTGCCCCATCTTTCCCTCTAGTCCAACTTGCCTCGCGATGTATCGCCGAGTATCACGTATCATGTACTGATGATGTCTATTATTCTATTTCCTCCCTTGTACCCAACGTGGACATGGCTACCTGCTTTTCGCTTGAGCCCGATGAGTCCGATTTCGTGTGGTGTGGGACGGTGCCCGATCGGTTGGGTTGATGATGATCGTCGCCTTTCGTGTCGCGCGTTGACAACGAGGCCGGACTGAATGGGTGGCAATGCACAGGCAAAGGGCCGACAGTGAGTCAGACACGCGGCGAGACACAAAACGTCTGGGCAGGTATGTCTCAGGTTGAGGGTGTAGGTGGGTGGGGATTGCAAATGGGCGAATGGGCGAATGGTGCTCCGGTGAATGAGCAAGGGATGACGCTCGTGCGGATCGGGGTGGTTCCCTGGGGCCGGAGGGGAATCGAGGAACAACGTGGGGTGTTGCGGGGTGCGGAGGGAGGCACTTGTGGTAGTATTGACCGTCGACTGTTTTCGGCTTCGGATCATCATCAGAAAGAATCGAAGCCGCAGTCGGGATGGTCGGGACTCGGGTACAGGGGTGCAGAAGTGCGGAACTTGCCAGCGAGAAGGAAGTGCACACGTTGGAGATCCCCGACTCATAACCCTCGCGGGTAGTCCAAGTCCATGGCTTTGTTGGTGATGGGATCAGTGACGAACGCATGCAGCGCGTGTGCACTGTGGGCGGAAGGACCTTGATGATGCAGACTCGGAGGCATCACAGATGTAATAGACGACATGGCCCTTGACTTGAAAGAGGGCGTTGGCGCTGAGGCGATGCCTGTGTCAAATGTCATGAGACAGGGGCGTATTTCCCATAAAAGGCAGCATAGTCAAGCCTTGACATCTTGCCCTGATACGACGACGTACGCACACACACGAGGACACAGATCTAGCGTTATTACCCGGAAACAGTACTGTATTCCGCCTGGCCTCCGCCCAAGAACACCAAGACGGATCCCCACTGATGTCGATGTTCCTACGCAGTTTGGATTCTCCTCGTGCACAGGCGACGTTCCTGCGCACCCTGCCAGCCATCAGAACGCGGTGTGCACAAGTACACGATCTTGCGAAACAGGGTGCGTTGCAGTACTTCGATTACGACCCTGCCAGGCTCGACGCTGTGATTGAGTTTTGTGCGTCCATCATCGAGGTATGTCGGTGCCCGTCTCGTGTCTCTTGCCGTCCTCCTTGGTGTCGAATATCGAATTGACGCTCGTTTGCCATCGATCAGAGAGACTTTGCGAATGCGTTAGATACCGTAAGTTGAACCCTCTCTCCCCGTCCGCGTATGGAAACTTGGTCCCCCTGCACCCTCCGCCCCCCGGCAGCGTTATGATGATGTCGTAGTGGATCCGACTCCCAACCATCATCATCCCATCATGACGTTTCCACTGACATATCCTCCTCATAGATCCCACCTCACGGCCGATGGCGACATCTTGACGCTGGTCGACCCCGCATCGCACCCCTGCTGAACACATGGTCTGCCGCCGGCGTCTCCACGACCGAACAATGCAAACGTCTCCTCGATCTCTTCCTCGTCTCTGTCCTCCTCGACGCCGGGGCCGGCAACGACTGGACGTACACCGAACCCGACACGGGGCACACATTTTCCCGCTCGGAGGGACTCGGCGTCGCCAGTCTGCACATGTTCTCCGCGGGTCTGTTTTCGGGGTCTGTAGAAGAGCCCTGTCGTGTAGACGGTACGCCCCCGAGATTCTTTGCTTCTCTTCTTCCGCTTTTCTCATTCCACGCTACGCGTGCCTGTTCGGATGCTGAACTGATATGATATGATATGATGATGACGATGATGATACCGGACAATCGCGCGATACGATATATAAACAGCTCAAGGGCTCGCGCGCATCACCACTGATAAAGTTGCCGAGGCGATGCAAGTCAGCACCGCAAACCCGATGGTCGGACTCGACGGCCGAACCGCGCTCCTCGTGCGTCTTAGCACCGCGCTGACGTCGAACCCCCAGTTTTTCGGAAAGGACGCCAGACCGGGAAATATGTTGGGTACGTCATGTCCACGCCTTGCCCAATGTGGGGGAACGAACGATAACGATAATCATTGACATGACGCATCTCTCCAACATAGATTTCCTCGAGGGACAGTCTAGACTACAAGGCCCCACCCGATACCTCCACATCGCCGCCCTCTGGACCGTCCTCATCGACGGCCTCTCCCCCATCTGGCCCTCCCGACACACGCTCGACGGTGTCTCCCTCGGGGACGTCTGGCCCTGCCCCGCGCTCGCCGTCTCCCAACCCGACCGCCCCGAATGGGAGTCATACGTCCCGTTCCACAAGCTGACGGGGTGGATCGCGTATAGCCTCGTCGAGCCCGTGCAGAGGCTGATGGGATGGTCGGTCGAGGGTGTGGAGGATATGACGGGGTTGCCAGAGTACCGCAACGGTTAGCCACGTTTCTTGTCCTTCCTTTCCTTTCTTCTTTTTCGAACCATCGACGTATCTCACTGACACACACGACAGGCGGTCTCTTGGTCGACTTTGGCGTCCTCAAGCTTCGCCCAGGCGTCCTGTCGCCCGAGTATCTCCCGGATGGAAGCATCATTCCCCGTCTGCCACCCTCTCATCCAGCCGTCGTCGAGTGGCGCGCCATGACAGTGATCGAGTTGTCCGTATCCCCTCTTTTCGTTCTTTTCGACATGGCGCTGATGGTAATGACGCGATTCATGCTCCTTCCTCATGTTCTCAGAGATCGGATCGCAAACGGTCTCAGACAGAGGTTCAACCTCGACTCGGAACAACTGACGCTCGCGCAAGTGCTCGAGAGCGCGACGTGGAAAGGCGGCCGAGAGATTGCGCGAAAGCGGCGTCCGGAGACGGGGGGACCGCCCATCGACATTATCAGCGACGGAACTGTCTTTTAGTCGGGGGTGATAGAAATGACTGCGGAGAAATTATAGGATGTGACGAACGAGTGTAGGATGAATACGGGGTTGGGAATCTCGAGAGAAGTGTTGTATGATAATGACATGTACTTTGTACTGCGTCAATGACGTCCGGAGGTCCTCGGCGAGGCGCTGGGACTGGATGAATGCGGTCGTGGCTGCGATGCCTCACCATCTGAGGAAGGCAGGGTATATGTACATGATGGCCAAAAGCGAGCAGAGGAGTGGGGTTGTCCTCTTCATCGACGTCAGCTTGAAAGAGCTGCCTGGTCTCGTCGTCCGCATCGTGCTCGACGTCATCGCGTGGACGAACGACGCGTGTTGAACGTGCGTCAGCGAGATGAATAGACCCCACATCATCCGAGGCTGGGTGGGATAATACTACCTCCCCGGGCTAAACGATGCCATTGGGGTATGGGGTAAAGACCAGGTTGAAGTAGCGAGATCTCGCCCTGATCTCTCCCTTACTTACCAAGGCGAAAGACGACCGCTATGTCACTGCCCAATAGAACCCGGTGACAGACGTGATCAAGCGTTCGCCGGATGCGGTCGAGGTGATGCTCCGCATTTGCAAAGGTGGATAGGGTAGAAGGAACGAATCCATCAGCTGTCAAAAAGCTCGCCGTTGATGTGAAGGGACGAGCGATGAACGTACAATGTGGCGGCCGTCGCAAAAATAAAGTGGGTTGATGCCCACAAATATGCCAAGTGGATCCAAAAACGTTCCTTGTGCTTTGGTTGGAGGGGGGGGGGGGGGGCTAGGCTGGCTAGGAGCGTGCTTCGGATGTTGTGGGGCAACAAAGGAGGGCATGACGATGTTGGTCTGCCAGGAACGCCAAAGCACTGTCACCAAGCCGCGTGGATTCGACGTCAAGGGCAATCGCGATACCTTGGTTAGATTTCTTGTGGAGGTCGTCAATGTATACTGTGCTGTAGAAGGACACTAGGAGCCATTCTGAGGCACCATCAGTGTCAAAAATGGACTGCAAATGGTAAAACGCATGAGAGTTGGATACGACACTGCAGATGCAGGTCACTATGCGTGGGGTGAGATCGTACGATGAGCCGAAGTAAGACGCGCTCTTTCACACCGGGCTGCGATGACGGAAAGGGCCTCCAATTATCCACTCGGGAAGACGAAAAATCCGCGGCATTCGCCGCGTTGCCCAATACCGTGGGAGTCTGCGTCAGCCTTCTCTGTAACCTAGATCACGTGCGGTATGTAGTGCCACTCCCTGTCCCACTTGCGCTGTTCGGGCCAGATTGCTACTCTTTCCAGGAGCACGCGGGACAGGGTCGATGTCTACGCCTTGGGTTGGCTCGACCACCGTCCATAACTACCCGTCTCCCTCTCCCACCAACGACTTTCCCCTAACGAGTACGTTTTTCCCGTTAGCCCGCACGTATTCGTATCTCTAACGCCGCTTTCCTTGTCGTACGCGCTGTGTCAGCGTTACCTACCCCGGAGGAACCCCGGCCGACCCGAATCAGCCCTCATCGCGACCGCTCCCTCCAAACGGGGGCCGCGCAGCTCGTCACGCCCGCCCATACCTCGCTCCCCCCGCACAAGACCTCGATACCCAGTGAACGACCGTTCGACCTCTTCTGCTTCTGGGGCGACTTGTCGCCTTGGTATCGCGTTCCGCGCATTACCCCTTGAATCGCAGAGCTGCCTGTGAAATGTGAGACTAGGGGCGTGCATGTGTTGCATCGACATGGGGTTGTGTACGCGTTTGGATGAATGTGGTCGGCGTTGATGGTGCCGTGGCCCGTAAGTGAAGAAGCTGGTGTCTTTGTTTTCGTTTTTGTAGCGACATTGCATGATACACTCCGTGATCGTGAGAAACAGTCTTGATACCCTTCGGAAGACAATAGCTGCGTGGGTGCTTTTTCTTCTTTGTCGTATCCTCAGTCTTTTCCTGCCGTATCTCTTCTGATTTCGATAGCAATCTTGATCCTTCCCTGTTTATGAAATTCTCGCTCGTTCGTTGGTTTGATATCGTCTGAACTAACGATGTGTTTCGTAGATGTTCTCACAGTCGCGACAAGACTGGAATATGGGTTCTTGTTCGAGGTGGGTTGTGCCGTTGTCGTCGGATACGACTTGGGTGATCCCGTGACAACTGAAACGCTATTACAAGCTATGTACATATCCATGTTTAGGACCGACTCCCACGGAGTCAGCTTGCAAAACGGATCGTGTGCATGCCCTCGCAGTCAACTTGGCATTTGGCTTCTTTGGCTGGCTTCTCGACGGAAAATACGAGCAAGTGAATACAATCAAGGCATCATCTGGTGCGAGTTTCATGTCCTGATTTTCTTTGTCGAGGGCGTGTTGTCTGAACCACCTTCTCGCCGGTTCAGCAACACGCTCACTCCCTACAGTAGTTGTATTAATGCCGGTATCGATAACAAAGCCGGCTGCTACTGGCCGGGATTTACCTGGAGGAGGCGCGGAACCGATTATAAACTCACTTGAAGCCTACCGAAGGTGGGCAGGGATTCAACTCGGAGATCGAGGATGTCTACAAGTTGCAGCAGATGTGTGCATATGAGGTAGCGTATCGTGGTTCCTCACATGATGTCGTGTCGGCGGATGGCTAACTTAAGACGAAAAAAGAAGGTATTAAAATCACAGGATAAATGGGACGGCTTCAATTACGCGTTAGTACTCGTTCTTTCCTGGGAGACGTGCTCTGATACCCGTTTTCATACAGCATGGATCTAACCTTCTGGTAGCAATCTGCCTTTGGCTCGCCCGTCACTCGCGTGCAAGGCATGATGTCTTGTACGCTGATGCAATGTACGAAGTCGTCCTCAACAGTAGGTCGCGCTTTTGTCTGTGACAGTCTCGCTAATTCGAAATGTGATGCAGTCCTCACGGTGATGATACTCACCACGTCGGGTCCGCTTCCAGCCGGCCATTTCCCCGCGAAACGGTAGTTTAGAGTGTCCGATCTCACCCCGTTTGCAACTAGCGCCCCGTTTCAACCTACGTTTCCCATTCCCATTCTTGTTTCCTGTCGTCCTCTCGCGGTCGGAGGTGCTGACATGATCATGTTCGAGTTCTAGTTCTCTCGTGTCTTGCTTCGGACGACACAGAGGCGTCAAACATCCGCATCGTGGTCAGTGATAGTCAGTGGCATCCGCGGATGCCCGCCCTCGTCAGGGCTGGACGTTCATCGAGGCACGACGATCGGCGAGGTCGACAGGGTGGGGAAATGTTTTGGTAAGTGAGAGGTACCGGAGGGGAACACATGGAAGATACCCGGGAGTGATCTCCGGAGAACAATTAAAGAGCTCGTGGCTGGCGTGGGTCGACATGCTCTTGTCGACCGCAAATTTTTGTCTTGCTTTGAGATGACTGTGTCAATGAATGTACTTGGTTGAGAACACTCTAAATTACCCTAGGGAGGCACCTGAGGAGGTGACAATCGTGAATGTGTGGTTTGGGAAATGGAAACTTCGAGAGGGGAGGGTCAGGGGAGTCAAGTGGATCATCCATTATCAGCTATCATTGCAGTCATGGATCTCGATCAACATGTAGAATACACTAGAGTAGTCTATTAAATGCTAAGTACTGACCTGTAGAATGCTCTAGTAGTAGTAGTAGTCACTAAAGTAGGTAAGGTTCGAAATAGTACATGATTAGGTAAGCGGTGGCTATATGACCGAATACTGTTTGTAGACTTTACCGTGACAAACCAGTCGACGTTCACTGGACAGTCACGTCCCTACTATCGTGACAAGCATAGTATTTCAACTTCATATCTCCTCAGTATCGGGCATTCTGGTCGATCCGATACATCCTTGAGCTAGAAAAGCACGATTGGAATGCCGCCTCTTGTGATGGCCAACAACTTTCCATCATGACAAGAAGACTGCATTGCATCCCTTACACGAGGTTAGTACGTAGGAATACTGCCTGAAATGCGCTCATTTGCCCCATGCTGTACACTGGTTCACACAGCAACCTTGCAACGTGGTGGGCTAGGGTGCCATAAAAGTTCCCAGAGTGGCGAGTCCTCAGTTCTGGCTCTGTCAACATTCTCTGTCATGGTCCTGGGCGATCCTAGCACTGGGGTAGAGGCCGGACTGGATAGACAGCTCGACTCGCGCCATAGCTCCGAGTTGATACGTGGACAACCAGGTGATAATCCCCAATTCGTCATTACATGCACGTGCTGTTCACGACCGTTCTTCACAAACGATGACCTCTATTTCTAGATATTCAAGCGCACGACGTGGCCGTTGGTCTCAGGCGGGTTCCTTTCGGATTTTTGGTTTTGGTTCAGTCCGACGGCAGGAATTGGAGGACTACCAATAAGCCCATACTGGCACATAGCGATACTGTCGAATGGCGTGATGAGATTCCCCTGTGAGATGATTTCGTTCTTAGCCTCTGCTTGACGTTGCTGAACCTCTCCAGTCCAACCGACATGTCTGCCCGGGTTGACATTACAGTGTCTGCATCCTTCGAATTCGCTGCCATGCTGGGCAAGGGAGAGACTCTCCGCTCCCTCGAAATTAGCGTGAGCGAATTGCTAGACCACAGCGAGAGAGGACAACGTAAGCACCGTGGTTTTCTCCGTAAACTTGCTCAGGCTAGATTCTCACACCACGACGTAGCTATCACGTTCCTCCCAAGGGAAGGAGAAGTTGTGTCTTCCTGTTCGTCACTTTTTTTGAGTGTGGAACGCCGAAACTCCAACGATTTGGGACGTGTTCCTAGTGAAGACGACAACAGTGTAGGGAAACGATGTCTTTTTAAAATAACGTTTTCTCATCGATACTCCCCTTTCCAGTCCGACTTCGAAGAGGATTCTATCTTGGCACATATAACAGATCAGGGTCATGATGCTCTTCTCCGTTACCGCAAGGATCAGAGGATAGAAGATCTCGAACATTCTGTCCAACACTTTAGCTACGCTCTGGCAATTTGCCCGCGTGCCCACCGTTGTCGTGCCTCAGTATTGTTTAACTTGGGCACGGCAAGGTCCATCATGTGTCAGGCTGACGGTAGCCGTTCCCTCGACTTTGATGCACCAATTTCGTTGTATCGAGCTGCACTCGATATGCGTGGCGTCCGTCACCCCGACCGTCCCACAACGTTACTCTACCTAGCTGTCGCTCTGGTATCTCGTTACGCCAAGGATGGAGATCAAGGCGATGCAAACGAAGCTTCGGAGCTCCTCGCGCAAGTCCGGGGTCCCTGCGCTCCGGACAGTTACCAGCACGGATATGTGGGTCTAGTGCTCCAGACGTGCGCCGAGACCGGGATTACAGTCGACCGGGCAGTTACCACTGTAACAGACAGCGCGAGGGTGCTCATGAGGCTCGACACAGGGTCCTGGGAACTTTGGAATCGATCCCTCAGTCCTCAGGGACTCGCGTCTAGTATCGTAGGCGTGTTCATGCGAGCGGCGACTGCGGCATGGGAATATTGGGATCGGCTTGTCCGTCCAACTGATCCTGTGGATGAATTGATGGGATTCATCGCCCCATTGTCACAGCTCTACGATCGATTTGGCAATATAACGGACCTCAACTTGCTCATCAGGGCGTCGCGCGACGTCGTGCAAGGAACTCCAAAAAACCACCCAGAGAGGGCCAGCAGGCTTGCCTGCTTCAGTGCTGCTTCCTACGAACGGTTCACGCAACTGGGAAACGTTTCGGATCTGGAAGACGCGATATCGTCGGGCGAAGAAGCCGCCCAAGTCACTCCGCGTCATCCCGACTTGTCGATGATTCTCTCCCATCTTGGCGTTGCATTTCTTGGGCGGTTCGCACGATTCGGCATTATCACAGATCTTCACAAGGCTGTTTCGATGGGCGAGGACGCCGTGCTCCTTGCTCCACGTAGCCATCCTAAGCTGCATACCATGCGCAGCAGCCTCTCCAACGCACTTCAATACCGGTTTGAGCGGCTGGACGACGTCAGAGATCTAGAAAAGGCGTTCTCGGAGAGCGAAGAAGCCGAGAAACTCATTTCCCATGACCATCCTGAGATGCACATCGTGCTCAACAATCTCAGCGTTGCATTCTGCAGACGGTTCCAGCGGTATGGTGACATCATGGACGTTGACAATGCGATCGCCAAGGGTGAAGATGCTGTCCGGGTGGCTCCCCATGGACGACCCGGCGTACCTACTTGTCTCAGCAATCTCGCCATCGCACTCTTCAATCGGTTTGACCGCATCGGCAACATTGCGGATATTGACAAGGCAATCTCAGTCGGTGAAGAAGCCGTGCAACTTACCGCACGTGGCCATCCTGATATGCCTGACTGGTTGAACAACCTCGGTGTTGCCTTGCTCAGACGATTCACTCGACTCCACGACACTGCAGACCTCGACAAGGCAATTTTGGTGATCAAGGAGGCTGTGCAAAACACTCCGAATCGTCACCCCGACCTGTGTGGGAGGCTCCACAGCCTCGGTGTTGCATCCATCAGACGGTATGACCAACTCAACCACATTGCGGATTTGGAGAGCGCCATCTCAGTGAGCGAGCGGGGCTTTCAAGTTACTCCGTCTGATCACCCAGATAGGCACAGGATGTTTGATCTACTTGGTATTGCACTTTACACCAGGTTCCGGCGGTTCAAGGAGGTCGCGGATCTGGACAAGTCGATTTCGCTAGGCGAGGAAGGCATGAATAGCACACCACGTCAACACCCTTACTTTCCCGATCTTCTTAGCAACTACAGTAATAGTCTCGTCGCACGCTTCGACGAACTCGGCAATGTCGCAGATGTTGACAAGGGGATATCAGTGGGTGCGGAAGCGGTGCGGATCATTCCGGAGAACCATCCCAACATGCCCATGATTCTTAGAAACCTTGGATTAGCGTTCCTCAGACGCTTCGAGCGGTTGGGCGACCGTTCTGATCTTTACTCCGCCATTGGACATTTTTCTCGCGCTGCTTGCTCTCCGGTTGGTTCCTCATCCATCCGCTTTCGGGCATCGCTACTTTGGATTTCGTGCGCACGCAGAGTGGGGAGCGAGTCTCTTCTCGACGCTTACTCCCACACTATCACTCTTCTCCCGCAAGTTGCATGGATTGGTTTGCCTCTGAAAGTTCGCTACCACGAACTTTTACTCGCCGCGGATGTAGCGCGGGACGCAGCTGCAACGGCTTTGCAACTTGGCCACACTGAAATGGCGGTCGAGTGGCTCGAACAAGGTCGTTCCGTTGTCTGGGGCCAACTCTTTCAGCTTCGCACTCCGCTCGACGAGTTACGGTCCGCGTTTCCGAATCTCGCTGATCTCCTCGAGCGAGTTTCGTCTGAGCTGGAACATGCTAGTGCTTCCCACGACCAGCTCACATTCCAACGCACAAACGAATCGTTGGAGCAACGCGCCCAACGACATCGCGCCCTTGCACTTGAGCGGGAGCGCCTCTTGGAGCAAGTCCGGTGCATGCCAGGTTTCGAGCGGTTTCTACTGCCCAAGCCGTTCTCTCAGCTCAGGGCTTCTGCACACTCGGGACCTGTCGTCCTCCTAAATGCTAGTGAGCAACGTTGTGATGCAATGATCATCACGTCAGACTCGGACGCGGTGCTGCATGTCCCGCTCTTCGACATGTCATACAAGCACGCAGAGTACCTTCGGACGTCGCTCGGTGCGTCGCTTATTCATCGTGGTCGTGGTACGGATGCAAGGGCCGCGAGACCGGTAAGGCCACATGGAATGAATTTCATTTTAGCCGAATTGTGGAGGAATGTGGTTAAACCAGTTTTGAACGCACTGAATCTCTTGGTATGCACTCCCTCGCGACATGCACTCGTTGCTGACATCGAATAATGGACAGACCCCTACGCCTGGAAAACAACCACGACTTTTCTGGTCCCCCACCGGTCCTCTCGCATTCCTTCCGATCCACGCCGCGGGCATCTACGAAACCTCTGACCTAGGTAACAAAGTTTCCGACTTTGTCGTCTCGTCGTATGCCCCTACTCTGAACATTCTCGCCCTGCCGTCCGAACGAAATACTCCCAATCATGTTCGACTCCTCGTTGTTCCTCAGCCACCCTCCGATGGGCAAACCCCCCTGTCTGGTACGCACACGGAGATGTCATACATCAAGGAGGCGACATTGAACCTGTCGCCCGCGCATACGACCCTCGTCGAATCAAACGGTGCCGTCGAACAGGTCCTGAGTGCGATGAAGGAGTCAGATTGGGTCCACTTTGCGTGTCACGGCGTGCAAGACCTCGCCAGTCCTACCGAAAGCGGTCTTTGCCTCGCGGACCAACGCCGTCTGAAGCTGTCCGACATCATCCATCTGTCGCGATCGCGCGGTGGACTCGCATTTCTCTCTGCGTGCCAGACCGCAACGGGCGACAAGGCGCTCTCTGAGGAGGCCGTGCATCTTGCGGCTGGGATGCTACTTGCGGGCTATGGGAGCGTGATCGGTACGATGTGGTCGATACAGGACAATGTGGCGCCAGAGGTCGCAAAGGATGTATACGAGCAGCTTCTGAGAGGGGGCGGCGTGCCAAACTACAGGGAAGCAGCACGAGCGCTGCACGGTGCGGTGGAACGGCTGTGTGGACGTGGGTATGTAAAGGACGATGCACTTAGGGAAGGTTGGTTCCTTTCATGGGTACCTTTTATTCACGTTGGTCTTTGATCTCTCTTCTATTTGCTTTTAAATTGGCGATGTGATCACGTGGAGAGCAGTCGTTCGCGAACAATGAAGCGAAGTGATATGCCGCTAACCTTGATCGAATGAGAGCTAAACTAACCCATTTGAAGCTCGTAAAAACCCTAAACCTTGCAAATTGAGCTGGTTCGATCATTGACTTGAAGCATCCACATTGGGTGCCGGATCCAGCCCCACCCCGGCGCGAAATCAAAGCCCGAGAACTTGATCTCCAGGCTCGATTACAAGTCGCATTAAAGCCGGTCATCCCACGCTTGTATGTACCCCAAACATCAGGACCACTTGCTAATCGAGACGGAAAGTTCTGAGTCATTCCCAACAATCGACACTTAAAACACACCCCAAGCTCACCGTGTGGAATACACCTTCCAAGAAATCGCGAGTCTGGTTCCAAGATCGGAAGTTGGGGTACTATGAGTATTCCGGAACCACCAGTAAGCGGGACTGCAATGTGAGGGCTATGTATAAAAGGACAGTAGACTTACCGTCTCTAACCGCGGGTTCAAACACTTTCAAACTACTATTACGACGAGACTGGGTCATTTTCATGGCTGCTTCTGCTTCTAAAGAGGGTATCACGTCGTAATGTCGAATCGACACCTGCTTGCAAACCCACTTCTTCGTCAAGCTAATCAGGAGATGAGTCTTTGTACTAAGTCGGATTCCTTGCTCGCGAACTTGGTGATTGCCCAAAGACAAGCAGCGGCACTTGAATTCTGACGCGGCTTCTCCTTTGCTGATGTCATCATGTTTGCCAATCTGCTCTCCTCCGGGCCAGAACTAGTCTGGTGACCAGACCAGTCTATGAGGCAAGCCGTCGATAGACGGTCTGGTAAATTTCGTTGGGGCGTTAGGGGAGATTGCGGATTGATCGGGGCACGTGAAAAACGAACCTCGATTTGGACTTA
>JBBPQL010000522.1:0-23248 GCA_038092515.1 Boletus subparvulus | reverse complement strand
AGACGGAAAACGAGAAGTGGCGGAACTGCAGGCTGTGCTGAGCGCCCGCATAGTGCGCCAGTTGCCCACGCGCCTGGTTTCCCGTTTCAGTGTCCGGCGTGAACGATCCTTTTTCGATTGCCAAAAGACGTTCCTCCTCTGTGTCATCGCGAGGGTCCTGGAAGGGCGCGCCATTGTTATTCGGTTTGAACTCCATCCAAAGTTCCATTCGCGAGAAATCCGTCCTGTCTGGGGGTGCCACGCCCTCGACCCGATTGTAGATCGAGATGTCGGTCTTGAGCCTCAAATTGTTCACCGTGTCTACCTTCGAGCTTGTGTTTACAGCCTGAAGGTGAGGTATCCATCCTTCGATAGCAGCGATCTGGATGACGGACGTTGTCACAAAACTAATGTTTCTGGGATGAGACGAGTACTCACAAAGGGGTCATAGCGGGTACTTTCCACCCCGTCGCTGCGGACCGCCCAGAATGGATTCGCGCCTAGGTCGGGTAGTGGCTGCTCAGTGGCAGGGACGTATTTATCAAGGAACGCATCGACGGGCATCGCACCCAACCAACGACCATTCATCTCCTTTCCAAGGTGGCTCTGAACTTCTTCAAAAGTTTTTACAGCGGACGTGTATGCCAAGTCTGGCCCGTATTTCTTTTTAGCCGGAGTGGATTCACTAGCAAATTCACGCTGGGTGGCGTGTAACGCGTTGTCTGTGACGGTGGGCTCAAGTTGAGTAGCGGTCTCGTCCTGTTCAGTATGAGACATGTTAAAGAAGGCGCAAATGAAGAGAGATAAAACGAACGGAGAGGTTCCAGGGTTAGGCGGAAGGTTGCCCGGTATTTATCCCCTAATATGATGGAACAAGCTGAGTTGACATGTCAGTCTCGCGAGGACTATCATTGTTGTACCAACCTAGCTGTGGACTTTTCCTGTCCGCTTCAGTAATTGGGTGGACAGCACGAGGTGATGGTGACGCGTCTCGGTCAGGTGACACACAGCAATTGCCGCTTTCGTGTATTTAGCCCCTATTTATGATGATCGTAAACGGGGGTGTTGATAATCGGGCATTTCTGGCGAAATTCCCCGAACTACAGGGCTGACCTACACTGTGCATGTGAAATCACGTCCATCATGACCCACAATGACGGATGTTCTTACACCCTCTGACAATGACTCAGAGCTTAAAACACGTTGAGATGCTTGACTCATTGAAGTAGGTCGGCAACTTGAACCTGAAAGGCACCTCTCTGAGTAGGCGTTCCATGTCCTCGACGTCACACCGAATATCACATATTAGCAGCCCCAGGCAACCGCACGTGTTGATTGTCAGCATATTTGGCAGAACAATGATGGTCTTGGTCCTTTGTCAAGATCCGCTGCGACATAGTGGGGCAAGCTTGGCATTGGGAGCGGTTGAAACACGGTAGGCAGTCAATGTGGTCTGAAATGGATTTTCTGACAAGTATATCACACGAGATCTCGTCTGAGCACTCAAAATTTCGGTCTTGCACTTGCGTCAGTGTGCTCGCATCAAATCCATCAAATAAGAGCCATCCCAATGGTGGATGCTCCATCCATGGTTATGTGGAATATGTATCCCCCTTCCACCACCCCCGGCTCGCCTATGGGGTCGTGGGACGCGCGTTTTGCAAATTCAAATACACCAAAGAGCTTGTTACGACCGTCTTCGACGCGCTTCTGGGTGCGTTTGCCTCTTGCGATATTCAACCTTTTACACTGACATATAACCCTGTGAAGCTCACTCCCATGCATACGATACCGCGAAGATCTTGCGTCGTGATGTAAGTGCGGGGAACATCCTTTTGACATTCGATCATGCGCTCATCACGCTTAACTTGATTAGGGAACATGGCAATTCATGTCTGCAAATATACTTCAGCACCTGGCAAGAAGCACACGCCCACGGACGATCTCGAATCATTCCTGCACGTCATTGGATGGGTGACTTTGCTGCCATTGATTCTTACGGGGTTGTGCGTCGTGGCAAAGACATGGCCATGTTTGATGAACATTGTGAGGTATGTATAGCAAACGGGGCGGGGATGTCAAGTCCTAGGCCTTCCGTGCAGGGGATTATTCGTCGTCAAGCAGTGTTCTGCCTAAATACAAGACCCCGGTCTTCAAGCTCCTGCGGGAATTGAAGATTCCCTTCAAGTCGCCCTATAGGAAACCTCCAATAACCGGAGACCGAGAGAAGGTCAAAGTTTCACGAAGCCGTTCACATTGGCAACTGTTACACTTCTTTGCCGACGTTGGTTAATATGATCAGGATGTGGAATACTTAGAGTCATCTACTTGGTGCATCAACAAGATGAAGACGTCTCTAGACGAGAACGTCTGGCCCACTGAAGGCTGATGAGAATCTCCGGTGGGCGCACAGCATATCATACGGCCAAGTCGAAGCGTTCTGCGCCTCCGACGTCGGAGATTAATGCGAAATCTCAGGATTGATGTTGTCTTGACTGTTTTCTCCATGCCTGGATGCGTACTCTGTTCTTTGGGTGTAGTAGGTATACTGCCGTCGTGCGCCTGAGCCGGTCCTACGAACCATAAATCCAAGTTGGTCTCAACGGGTTTAATTTGTAGCGTAGGGCTCTGAATCATCGTCAGAGGGCGCAAGAGATCCGACACTGCGAATCAGCCCTGTTGTCCGAGAAATGCCCGATTATCAACACTCGCATCATTGAACAATATTTCATTGTGTCACGAGTTACGAGGATTTATTAGGTAGAGGTCGATGGTACCAGGTAAATTACGGAGTTACACATACCCTGACTTGGGCGCGGAAGTGCGGAAGTAGATGAACGCAGTCGCGTGTATCCTCTCAAAGCCGCACCCAAGAAACGAGGTATGACACCGAACCTAAAGGTCATCACGCAGTAAATCGGTAGACCAAGGTGCCGCCCCAGCAATCTCCTTTTCACGCAACTCTGCCACATCTTTCGCCACCGCCAACGCATCTTGTCCTATGGGAAGGTGTAACGGAATATCACCACTCTCGACCAGCGAGTAGATAGTCTTTGCGAATTTGTTTGGATCTCCCTCGAATTTGAACCCCGGCGCAGTCAGTATGTTTCGGAGGGCTGTGAGCGGGGATGCTTCATCGCTGTACACCGGGCTCTCGGGAAGAATCGTGGCGTTGGGTAGCCCATTCGTGTTGAAGCTTCCGGTTTGTAGGATGCATATCTGGTCCAAATTTTCGTGGAAGGGTAGTGAGGGCAGTTCGGAGGCTACTGACCTTGATATTCCATTGCGGCAGAATTTCCTTGGCCAGACTTTCTGAAAAGCCTTCCAAGGCTAAACATTCCCTCACGTAAGTAAGTCACCAGCGTACCCTATTTCAGGTGCGTGATCTTACCATGTTTGCTGGGAGAATGTGTGTCAATCTTCCTCTGCATATTACCATGTTAATCAAACTTACCTGGCAGCGTAAATCGAAAAAGCAGGCGGACCCTCAAATCCCGCGAGAGAACTGCTCTGCAACAATATCCCCCCTCGACCTGGTTCATTCACCTCTTTAAAGAATTTCATGGTTGCCTGGCTGACACGCACTGCGCCCCAGAAATTCACATCGAACAGCGCCCGAGCATCATCGATCGGGGTCATCTCGGCTTCTCCCACAATAACAGAGCCCGCGTTGTTGAAGACGACGTCCAGTCTGTCAAAGACCTCCTTGGTCCGCGCAAACGCATGGTGGATATCGGTCGGGTTGGTGACGTCGACTTTGAGCACGAGCAGTTTATCTTCCGGATAGCTCGCCGAGAGTTCTTGGAGCACCTCGGGCTTCCTGAGCGTCGCGACGACGATTTCGCCTTGATTCAAGACAAACTCGGTGAGTGATCTTCCGAACCCAGATGATGCGCCCGTAACTAGCGATGGAGCATCAGTGATTATTTCTCCGGGATCTACAGGAGAGAGCTTTACTTAGCCAAACTCGTGGGTTTGCCATATTTTCAGCCGTTGTGAGGAAAACTTCGGGATGTCGTTGGCGATTAGGCGATACCTACCTTATATACCCTGTGGTTTTAGTTCGGTATCTGCTGGTATCTGTGACTCAGATGATTAGCCTTGACATTTGACAGCCCCAACAAGATTTCCTTCTGGCGGTATCACTTGCCCGAAACGGTGACCTGAAACGATCGTTCATTTTGATCCCGGGCCATTCATGTCGCTGACATCAGCTCATGTTTCAAGATGTTTAGCGACAGAGAGCCATATTAATGCAGGTGTACATTCTACCTTCTATAATCCCAGCATCCGCTTGAAACCCTGCCATGCTGCGAAGCTGATGCCAGTCATTGGTATAATCTTCAGATAGCCTATGCTGAGACCGACAAAGAATCCTCTCCACCCTCCAGACGCATATACGGTCCTCATTGTCTCTCCCCAGCCTAACCATCGGTCGGGACGCGTCAAACCCCCTACTTGCATACGTCGTCGAACAACTTCGAAAGGGTAGGACGTGGTCTGGGAGATGGCCCCGGACACTGCACCGATGGCAAGATCTGCGGCGACACTGGGCCGTTGGGCCTTGCCTTCTACAACAGGGTAGAAATAGGCACGGCAGAAATCCCACACGAGGAACCCGGTCCCCGCGTAAGGAATCATGCCGACCATCGTGACGGTGAAACCGCGATAAAACTTGAGTATCGGAAACCGTTCGAATATTTGTTTGGGGGTGGACGATGAGGTGGATGAAGAGGTGGGAGAAACAGTGGTTTCGTGGTAGATGTGGGAGATAGCACGGATGAATGAAGGCCGTCCGGTCTTGCTTGTCATGTGACTGTTAAATGCCATGCGAACTCTGATCAATTCTAAGGGGTATGTTAGTGTGACAGATGACATTCCTTGACAAATGCACGTTAAAGATGTAGCAGGGACGTTGCATGAAGAATACATACCTGCTAATGCGCCGGCGGCGAAACGTCGAACGTTTGTTTCGTGGTCCGGCGTTGGCATGAGCAGCTAGCGGGAGTGTCAGTTCAAACGTCTGCTAGGCAAAACACAACAACGTACCGGGCGCCATTGATCATACGCCATAAACTTTATAGCGGCATATGGGAATATACGGAGTAGCGTTGCAGAGTGTCCTTGAAGTAACCCCCCTGCGCCAGCATCTCTATATATTGCGAGGCCAGCTCGAAATGCCCCTGTCCACGACCCTTGAAGGTAGACGAATATCAGCGTGCGATTGATGGAAGCAGATACACCCGTATCCCACACCTGCATATTTCTGGAAGTCGGGGTTAGAGGCTTGGAAAAGAATCTTGACTCTGTCGAGAGGTGCGACGGCCGTTTTTGCCTGCCAAAGATCCAAAGACCGTCACTACATGAGTAGTACCATAGAAAGAGCAAGGTACGCACGAGACACCCTGCAAGACCACCTGCAAGACCGGAACGGAGGGCATAGTCAAGGCTGCGCTTGTCTCGATGAGAAACGACAGTAGAACTCATTAATATAGCCTTTAAATGAGATGTGTCTTGTGCTCATGCGCAGACCGGGTGAGCGATGAGAACACAGGGGAGCCCCTTCAAACCCAGGAGGGTTCACAAACTCGCTGCTTGGGCGACGTGCCGAAGGATCTTACCCGTTACAGTGCGTTACAGATCACGTGCACGAAAGCCGTCACATGTCAGAGTCTACATATAGCAAAACAGATCGCGTTCTATACTGATCGCGCAATTCAAGGATGTGGTATGTTAAATCCAACCTCGATAGAATTATGCACAGACATCTAAATGTTCGTGGGTGCCAGCCCCAGTGTAGGTCGTCGCTGCTTTGAAGATGCCTACTATCTGCCCTACGAGTGCGCAAGTTCAATGCCGAAGTTCAGGTTGACGAGTGGCCGCCCTGGAGCTATTGGTTTTCAATCGACTCTCGGATGCGGAGCTATGAATACCTTTTAAATTCCCGAGAACTGCGGCTACCGATTCGACCCATATATCGTCGGCGTAGATTGAAGGGCAATCGGCAAACCAGGAGCTCTCTTTTCTTGATTAGCAGCTCATGGCCGCGGCGTATCTGTTCTAACTCACAACACCTCCGTGGACGGGCACAAAGAAAATGCTGCGGGTTTCCTGACCGTGCGGCGGCGCTTGTACTACGTAAAGGTGGACTTCGACAATGCAGCAATTCTATAGCAGGCACAAGGCGAGATAAGCAGGCTCAACAGAAAGAATATATGTGATGAACATACCGTAGAGCCAGTGAACAACACGGATGACAACTCAACTGAGTTGTCGGAACGCCGGGGTCACGGTACGTGATGATTAATTGCTAAAACCTGCGCCAGTAGACTGCAGCTCAGCGAGTACTTCGACAGCACGGCGAGATGTGATGTATACAATAACGTACGGAAGAACAACACGCAGTGTATACAGCTGCGCGATTATTGCCGCGATGTTAACCTCTGGAATATTAACGATATTTAGACTGCGACACCGGGTCACAGTGCATGTCTATCGATAATACAGACAAAGGGAAAGGGGTCATTTCTACCCAATTAGGTGACTCGGTATCGCTGTAATGGCTCATGGTATAGTCCTTTGTGGTAAATCCGAACTCTGGTTAACCACTCAATCTCTTATCTAAGGTGCGGCAACTTCATTACCCCATCCTTTGAAACGTTCCGGGGGAATTAGTGCAGGACCGCTCCCAAAAAGGACTGTTACTTTGACGCGGGCAACTTCTCAGGATAATGCATGTTTCGAGCTCTAGATGGCATCGAAGACAATGGATTAATTCACCTTCGCAGGGCTAGTATATAATGGGATCGAGAAGGTGTGTGTTCCGTGTTGCCACTGACCCAACGGGTCTCTTTAACTTGTTTATCATGACGCCCGTTCGTGTAGTAAAGGAATCGGATGAAGAGGTGCTGGCGCGTCTGGGGTATAAACAGGAGTTCAAGCGTGCCTTCAAACCCCTCGATGTGAGTAGAATGCGGATATATATACTTACACATCACTCGACGGAGGTTCTTCCAGGTTTTTGGAATTGCATTCAGTATCATTGGGCTGTTACCATCGATAGCGTGCGTCTAGGTATCTGTGTTCTACATCTTACGTTTCCTCAACTTTTACGCTATTTCGCAGTTCCGTCCTTTCGAGTTCGGCATCCAATGGGGGAGCTGTGTCAATGGTATGGGGCGTACGTTGGGTACTTTTCGTTGCCTATATTTGTTCTCTGACGCTGGCAAGTGGGCCTTTGGGTCGTGTTTCATTATGTGCATTGGGATGGCACTGGGCGAGCTGGCGTCATCAGCCCCGACGTCAGGTGGGGTACGTGTCTTGGCTTTTCGTCGATGGTCACAGATAGGAATGATGTGTCTCGTAGCTGTACTACCTGACATACACGCTGTCGTCGCCTCGGAGTCGCAACATTTTGTGTTGGATCGTCGGATGTAAGTCCAGACGTGTGTTTGTCTTCAGCTTACGGTTTAGCAACTGGCTCAAGACGCGAGTACGATTAGCGCGATCGCTGGAATAGGTATTAAGACTATTTTTTATCTCGTACTTCTAATGGGTCATCTGCAGCGTCGGTCGACTGGGGATGTACTGTACAAATCGCTGCCGGCGCGAATATAGGTTCTAATGGGCAGTTGGTTATCACAAGCAGGCAATGCTAGTGAGTATTTCCACCGATATGTCTCGATACTGGGTATAAACGAGTCTGCGACAGTTGCATTTACGCTGCAATCGTCCTCAGCCAAGCTATTATTTGTAGTCTTGGGACGAAAGTACTTGCGAGGCTACAGACAGTATCCGTAGTTTCTAACATCCTGTGAGTCCTAGTTGTACTCTTGCGTGACAGTGGTTTTAAACGTGGACAGGCTAAGTCTCGTTGTCATTATCATGCTACCGATTGCGACGCCCAAAGAGTTGAAGAATCCTGCCTCATATGTCTTCGGGAACATCTCGAATCGCAAGTACCAGATATAAGAATATGAAGCTGTTATGTTGACAGTATTATAGTTTCCGGATGGCCAGATCCATTTGGATTCATTCTTGGTTTGCTGGCGCCTCTCTGGACGATCTGTGCGTTCGCTTTCGTGCTTGATTCTTCGACCCAGCTCCATTATCGCTCTTAAAAGCTGGTTATGACGCGGTCATACACATCAGCGAGGAGTCATTAAACGCTGCAACGGCCGGACCTTGGGGAATGGTAAGTCGAAACATTGTGCTCATATTCGGGACCAACCTCGACATTCCAAAGGTCTGTGCCATCGCGATTGCAGGTGTCTTGGGCTGGGGTAAGTCATATATCACTGTCCACAGTCTAAATATCTCAGGTCGACTTCAGTCATTAACGTCTTGCTGGCATTTTGCATGGGATCGGACCTTTCCGACGTCGTGGGCAGCGCTGTCAACCAACCACTGGCCCGGATATTTCTAAAATCGTTTGGACAAAAATGGGCGCTAGTCCTATGGTCGTTCGTCATCTTAGTCCAGTAGGTTGCCCACTTCTACCTATCCAACCTCTTCATATCTCTCAGATACATGATGGGCTCCTCCCTCGTCCTTGCGGCCTCCCGCCAATCCTTCGCGTTCGCCAGGGACGGCGCCCTCCCGCTCTCCAAATTGCTCTACCGAGTGAACACGTACACGGGCACGCCTGTCAACACGGTATGGTTCGACTGCGTGCTCGCACTCCTGATTGGATTGTTGGCACTGTTGGGTCGGGCGGCGATCAGCGCCGTGTTTACGATTTCGGTGACTGCAACGTATGTGGAATATATCACGCCTATCGTGTCGAGGTTTGTGTTTGAAAACGATTTCAAACCGGGGCCGTTTTCGCTCGGGATATTTGTAAGTTCGGCTCTGCGTCCGTGTGTCGAGGGCGGGAGGACACTGACGTGGATCTACGGTAGGGTGCCCCGATCGCGGCCATCGCCGTCGCATTTATGCTTTTCATGCTCGTTATTCTCTGTTTCCCGTCCTCTCCCAATCCAGACGTGACCACGATGAACTATACGTCGGTCGTATTGGGCGGGGTGATGTCGCTCGCGATGATGTGGTATTATCTCCCCGTATATGGGGGCATGCATTGGTTTCAGGGCCCGACATTTAACGTGGAGGAAAAGACGCCGTCGAGAGCGTCGGTGGGGGACGAAGGGTCGATTTCAGAAGACGATGGAGGAGCAACGGAGTAGCAGGGGGGATATTGTCTCTTGAACACTACTTGATATTACAGGTTACCTGGCTTTCTTTCCTTCTTTTTTTGCGGACCTTGTTTATTGTCCTACAATCGGTGCTCTTTGGTAGACAGTACGTATGCGCAGTGTCGGACTTAATATTTTTACCGTGTCCCAAGTTTCCCTCGTGTTTCATACTAGGGTTCACATTTTATGATTCGAGAATTTTCTGCTACACAGGGCTCTAGTTGTTACTTGTGCATAATCATGTAAGCATTAAGTATGTGCATATCCAAAAAATTCCGCGAGGGTGCGCTGCGCACCGGAGATCGAGATAGGGGGAAAAGAGATGTCAGACCGGCGAGATGCATCCACTCCGATGGAAATATCGAGCGTCATCACAACTTGGCCCTGTTCTTGTCGGTATCCTTTTTCAAATCGGCCGACCAAGGCGCTGCATCCACCAACACCTTGCTCATCTTCCCCAGTTTATGCTGCAGTCTATCCAACGCATCCTCTCCGATCGGTAAGAACAATGGTATCTTCTTGCCATCATCGGCACCGACGATCAGCCTATGCAGGGCCTCTGCAAACTTGTACGGATCGCCATCAAACGCTGCCTCATCACGGGCATCGCGTAAAATTGCGGTGAGGGTATCGGTGTAGGCGGGGTGGGGAGGGATGACTTTGCCGGCTGCGATGGCGTTAGTGTCGAATCCGCCTGTTTGGAGGATGCAGATCTAGTTGTGGGTGAATGATCAGTGAGAGCGGTGCGATGTGATTTGATGTGTAGGACTCGCCCTGATATTCCATTTCAACGGGAGTTCCTTTGAGAGTGATTCAGAGAAGCCATCGATAGCTATGTCCAGGTTGGTGAACAAGCCGACAAAGGGAGGGTCAGAACACTCACCATGCTTACTGGAAGAAAGAACACATCGCATAGGATAAATCATTGGAGACGAGCCTCGACATGACCTACTCTGCTCACTCACCTCGCACAATAAAATGCAGAACCAGGTGCTCCAAGAAACGCCATCATCGAACTATTCTGCAATAATACCCCACCTTTCCCAGGCGGATTCACCTCCCTGAAAAACCTAACGGCCGCGCGACTCACACCGACTAGGCCCCAGAAATTCACCTCAAGCAGCGCGCGAGCATCAGCGTCAGGTGTGCCCTCGACTTCGCCAATCATCCCGTACCCAGCATTGTTGAACACGACATCGAGCCGTCCAAAAACTTCTTGGGTACGGGTGAAGGCGGCGGAGATATCGGAGGGACGTGTGACGTCGAGGGCGAGGAGAAGAAGTTGGGAGGGAGGGTAGTGCTTGGTGAGAGGGGCGAGAACGGAGGGTGTGCGGAGGGTGGCGACGACGATGTCACCTTTGCGGAGAACGACTTCGGTGAGGGCTTTTCCGAGCCCGGAGGACGCGCCGGTGACTGTGGTGGATGGCCTTGCGTGAGTGTGAGTCGGTATTTTCGACGGCTTGGGTACGCACTAAGCCAGACTCTTGGAGGGTGCATGAGAAAGAGTGATGGGTGATAGCGAAGAGCGAAAAATCACTGTTCGTTTCACGCACCTCGTAATCGTAATGCCATCACGGCATTCGACACTACCTAATAAGCGCTCAATGCGTACTCAACGAGTTCGCTTGAGTGCGCTTACCTTTTTTGGAGTCGCTTAGTTTGGCCTACCACTGGCAGTCAGTCACGGAGGCGAAAGTACAGCTAAACGACGTAACTGTGTTTCTACTGATCTGACTTTTCGTGAGCCTTGGAGTAGCTGCACTGAATGAGTGACCTTGCTAAGCCTGCTCACTGGCCTTGCGCATCTCTGGTCTCACAGCTTGACTCACTGACGGCACTTCCACATGGAGAGTCTACACAGTGTTGTCGATTCGTGCTTACTGGATGAAATCGGATGAGGCTGAGGCCTACTAGCTGGAATCAGACGAAATAACGAGACGGGCGGTGCAGAAGGGCGTCGTTTCGAACGGATGGAGATGGCACTAGTCTACTAGTACTAGTGACGTTCAAAAAAATGGAAAACCAACAAGGGTGGAAACAGTCCACACAGTAACAGAACGTATATTGGTGAGAGAGGAAGAGGGGGGAAGGTAATGTCAAAATACAGTGATGTTAGTTTGTACTAAATCGAGAGGAGGGGCGTCATCGGGAGGACGAGCCTGAGACGAGCGTGGGAATGTGATGATGAGGAGCAACGTCGTTCAAGATGTCCTTTTTCACATCCGCCGACAAAGGTGCCGCATCCGCCAATACCTTGTTCATCCTCCTCAATTTGTCCTGCAACTGCTCCAACGCATCCTCCCCGATCGGCAAAAACAACGGTATCTTCTTGCCCTCATCAGCACCAACGACCAACCGGTACAGTGTCTCTGCAAACTTGTACGGATCACCATCAAACGACATCCCTTTATAGGTATCCCGTAAAGCTGCGGTTACAGAACCAGTGTAGGCTGGGTGGAGAGGGAGGAATTGACTGGCGACGATAGCGTTGGTATCAAACGCCCCGGGTTGGAGGATGCAGATCTAGTTGGGGGTAATTGATCAGTGGGGAGCATGGTATGAATTGAGGTGTGGGACTCACGTTGATGTTCCATTCCAGTGGGAGTTCCTTTGAAAGTGATTCCGAGAAACCATCAATGGCTGGTTATGTCCATGTCCAGGTTGGTGGACCAAGTCGATTAAAGGAGGACCAGAACACTCACCATGCTTACTGGTATCCAGGACGAAAACACGTCACACGGGATAAATTATCGGAAATGCGCCCCGACACCACCCAATCCGCTCACTCACCTCGCACAATAAAACGCACCACCAGGCGTCCCAAAAAAACCCATCATGGAACTATTCTGCAGTATCACCCCACCCTTCCCAGGTGGATTCACCTCCCTGAAAAACTTGACCGCAGCCCGGCTTACACCGACCGCACCCCAGAAATTCACCTCAAACACCGCGCGGGCATCGGCATCGGGGGTGCCCTCGACTTCACCAACCATCGCGTACCCGGCATTGTTGAACACAACGTCGAGTCGTCCAAAGACTTCTTGGGTGCGGGTAAAGGCAGCGGTGATATCAAAGGGACGGGTGACGTCGAGGGGGAGGACGAGGAGTTGGGTGGGGGGGTACTGTTTGGTGAGAGGGGCGAGAACAGAAGGTGTCCGGAGTGTGGCGACCACGATGTCGCCTTTGCGCAGGACGACCTCGGCGAGGGCTTTTCCGAACCCGGAGGACGCGCCGGTGACTGTCGTGGATGGTGTTACATGAGTGCGGGTCAGTATTAAATATTTCGACGTCCGAATCTCGGGTACCCACTGATCCAGACTCTTGGAGGGGGCATTGGGGGCAGAGATGATAAATATCCGATGGAGAGCGTCAAGTCCACGCCCAATGATTAAGTACTCGGACGCACCTAGTAGGTCCGGCTTCCTGAATCCTGAATCTGAAATTGTGACGCAATTTCTTCAAGCTGTAACTTTTTTCCTTTGTCACTCACAGCCGCTTTATAACCGGGATGACTCTCGCGAAGTCCTAATGCATCATAGCGAATAACTTATACTTACTATGCCAGGGTACTCGGCAACTGCACCGTATCTTTGTTACGTTGACAAAGGATTACTCAAGTTGGCCAAGGTGTGCACTGCCCAATGACATGGAGCTTATCCCCAGAGTAGCTGCATTGAATGAGCCACTCGTTGGCCCGCGTGCCATCTAGTTCAATGAGCCCATTCAAAAGGGTAATTTCCAACTAAACTGTCGACCAAACCGGGTTAACCGAGGGTACAGGGATTTCACCCTCGCTTACCCTTTTTAGAGTCGCTTATGGGTATCCTGCCATTGAGAAAGGTGTTGTCCGAGTCGCACCAGTACGTTGTTTTTGAGCATTCAAGTTGCAGATGGTCAGGGACTGCGTGACCAGATACGGCAACGACGACGATATGCAGCAGCCCGAGGCTCGGAACAATACGGAATCCGCTATTTGATCGCGTTGTTGGTGGGAAGAGACTTGCAAGCAAGGTAATGCCAGTGGACGTATTTACATCGTCTATTCACGTCATTACAACTTGGCCTTGTCGTTATCCTTTTTCAAATCGGCCGACCAAGGCGCCGCATCCACCAATACCTTGTTCATCTTCCTCAATCTGGCCTGCAGCATCTTCAACGTATCCTTTCCACTCGGCAAAAACAACGGTATCTTCTTGCCATCACCTTCACCGACGACTAGCCGATACAGCACCTCTGCAAACTTGTGAGGATCACCATCAGGCGACATCACGTTATAGGTATCACGTAAAGTTGCGGTCACAGAGCCGGTGTAAGCGGTGTGGCTAGGGGGTTGTTGGGTGGCCGCGAGGACGTTGGTGTCGAACATCCCGGGTTGGAGGATGCAGATCTAGTTAGGTGAACGATCAGTTGAGGAGGTATAGTGAGGCAAGGTGTGAGACTCGCTTTGATGTTCCATTCCAGCGGGAGTTCTTTTGAAAGTGACTCCGTGAAGCCTTCGATGGCTATATCGGTTCATGTTTGGGTCGATGAATTAAGACGACAAAGGGAGGACTGGAACCACTCTCACCATGCTTACTAGACAAAGACACATCACACAAGATGGAGATCGTCGGAGATGCCCTCGACGCGACCAGCTCACTCACCTTGCACAATAAAACGCAAAACCAGCCGATCCAAAAAACCCTGACATGGAGCTATTCTGCAGTATCACCCCACCCTTCCCGGGTGGGTTCACCTCCCTGAAAAATTTGACCGCCGCGCGACTCACGCCGACCGCACCCCAAAAATTGACCCCAAACAGCGCGCGTGCATCGGCATCGGGGGTGCCCTCGACTTCACCAAACATCACGTACCCGGCATTGTTGAACACGACGTCGAGCCGTCCAAAGACTTCTTGGGTGCGGGTAAAGGCGGCGGTGATGTCAGAGGGACGGGTGACGTCGAGGGAGAGGACGAGGAGTTGGGTGGGGGAATACTGCTTGGTGAGAGGGGCGAGAACGGAGGGTGTGCGGAGGGTGGCGACGACGATGTCGCCTTTGCTTAGGACGACCTCGGTGAGGGCTTTTCCGAACCCGGAGGACGCACCGGTGACTGTCGTGGATGGCGTTAGAGAGTAAGTCAGTTTTTCGAACGACTCGGGCACGCACTGAGCCAAACTCTTGGAGGGTGCATGAGAAGCGGAGTGATGGGGATGCCGTTGAAGACTTGAAGTCAACGTCCGTCATATCGGCACAAGTTACGTGCTTATTACATAGCTGCACTTTTGCGAGGTCTTTGCTTCTGCTTTCCGTATAAAGGAGAAGAATTGTTCTGGTCGCTCGGGGGTTTCCGGTTTCTAAATTGTGGGAGTTGTCGGTGCTTGTGTTGCCGTGTGCATAATGCAGGTCGTGTTGTGTATGCCATCACAGGATTATATCTAATAGAATCGACTTACTTCCATCAAGACAAGTCAAAGGGTGGTACTACTACGGGTGGGGCCTGGCAGGTTGGTCACGGTGGGATTTCTATGTCGTCATCCGTCCTAATAATCCTCTTGCCACGGCTGTCCGAGTCGTAACAGGACAACATGCAGTACTTGGATGATTGCACGAACGACGATTCGACTTTGAACCAACCAGTTACTTTATTCATGCGAATCGTCCGAATCGCCCACACTGGCATGACCTTGACTATGCCATCACTCGTTCGGCGATCACCAATTCGCGTCATTTTCTTCCTGCCAGTGGTAACCCTCGGAGAGTGCTCGGAGCAGCGGCGAGGCGGGGATGTGCCCGAGAACTCGTCTCGAACTGCGAGGCACTGTAGGACCAGTACTCGCTTGCATTTCTTGTCCAGCTAGCTGCTGCCCGCAGCGATGCCAGATATCTCGGCGGATGCTTTGCTTGCTTGCTCGATCGATCGATCGAAGCCGGATCGAGCACACTTTCCAGCAGTTCAGATCTTGAGACCCGACAAGCGCGCACCAAGCCAACCACCGCTCAATGGATGCTCTCGTGATTCTGACGATGATGATAAGATAGTAATCCATGACGGAAGTGAACACTCAGTACACTAGAGTACCACACCAGTAACATGTCAAATAGTGATATAGAGAACAAGAACAGTCATATGTATGTTGGGTGTCCTTACGACACATCGCATTTCTCAGCCTTGGCTTCGGTGAAAACCTAATATCTGAAGATCTAATGAGTACCTATTACTCGGTGCCATAAGCTTAGTCCAGTCGCCCATCTCGGATGCGATATCCTCAAGCCGTCAGAATGCTGGGCCACTGGGACTCCCCGTCGAAGGCGACAGCACGTGGCGAACCCGCGCCGATATCGGTTGCCAAGTCACCGCCCGGTACTATGTATATGACGCCTCCATTCCCTGGCCGTCTTTTTACGTTCAAGTTGTAGCGAGTATCGATCACGGAGTCGAGAAGCGAGGCAGTGACACGAGTCAACTGGGTTGAACAATCGATCATCATCAGAGCCGAGTCGGAGCTCTGAATGACCGAATCTGAACCACAGACCTCACAAGCTGTCAACAAGAACAAATTGTTTTCGCAACCACTAACGTCGCTGTAGAGTCGTGCGTCGTACACTTAGAGAAGTTCTGGTACCACTACAAAGCACAAGACGACTAGCAAAAATATTTCGTGTACATCGGCATTTTTTCCCGCTTTCGTATGCCGCCGTTTGTCTCTACTCTATCTAGTTCTCTAAGCGGGGAGGTCCCAGTATGCTTCCATGGAGGTGTTGCAGTGTAAGTCTCAGTTTCATACTGACCGTAAACTTGAGTGTTTCCCAAGCCTCGGAGATTACATGGGAGAGTCATCATGATTGCGCAGTGTCCGACTCTCACAATCATGATTCATCCCGGGCCGTTACTTCGGAACCAGAAATTTTCAAATGTTCAATGCTGAAGTTGGATCCCTCTCGCACTCCATCGTCGTAGTTTTGTGCTGGTCCCGCAGAAGTGGAACCAGAGCCTCCGGCGTGCATTCGCATGATCCATGGTGAAGAAGCACTACGGCTCGGTCGATTCAGGCTGTAGAGCTCCCCCAAGGATTCGGTCCGTACACCGTGGACCCCGACTCGACGACGAGGCAAGTACAGATATGAAAAAAGAGTCTGGACGGTCGTTTCGTTTTCCCTGGACCCGGAGTACCATCACGACCACAACGCACAAGAGCACAAAGCCGCCCGTGACGCGTGACGCGTGACCAGTACGCCGAAAACCAGCGCCAGCGCGAGCACGAAAAGGAGGTGCAGGCGACAAAGATGGAGCGTGATCGACAGACAGATGCGAAAACCGGAGTTGTATGTCGAGTTGTAGCGGCTCAAGATTAAGGAATTGAGCATGAGGAGGGTGCAGCGTGGTGAGGGTGAAGGCGAAGGCGAGTGTTTTTTGTGTCGACAGTCACGTGCCCAGAGTACTCACTGGTTCACCGGATCTGTAACTTGACAGATATTATCATAACGTATTCATGGCGGCTAATTCATTGCTAGTTTGGGGGCGCGTGTTTTGCGTCCGAATAGCGGGTGTCGCTGTTCGCTTTCACCCTCCTCATGTACCTTCCAAAAGTCTGGCTCAGTGCGTACCAGATTCGTCGAAATACTGACTTAGACTCACGCAACGCCGCCCACGACAGTCACCGGCGCGTCCTCCGGGTTCGGAAAAGCCCTCACCGAGGTTGTCCTCCGCGAAGGCGACATCGTCGTCGCCACCCTCCGCAAACCTGCCATTCTCTTCCCTCTCACCAAGCAGTATCCCCCTACCCAACTCCTTCTCCTCTCCCTCGACGTTACCTGTCCATCTGACATCACCGCCGCCTTTACCCGCACCCAAGAAGTCTTTGGACGACTCGATGTCGTGTTCAACAATGCCGGGTACGGGATGTTGAGCGAGGTCGAGGGCACCCCCGACGCTGATGCACGCGCGTTGTTCGAGGTGAATTTTTGGGGTGCGGTCGGTGTGAGTCGGGCTGCGGTCAAATTTTTCAGGGAGGTGAATCCACCTGGGAAAGGCGGGGTGATATTGCAGAACAGTTCCTATTCGGGATTTATTGGAGCGCCTGGTTTTGCGTTTTATTGTGCGAGGTGAGTGAGCCGGTCGCGTCGAGGTGTATCTTCGACGATCTCGACCACGTGTTTTTGTCCTGGATACCAGCAAGCATGGTGAGAGTAGTTCCTCTCCTCCCTTTGTCGACCTCATTCACCAACCTGGACGTGGACATACTTAGCCATCGATGGCTTCACGGAATCGCTTTCAAAAGAACTCCCGCTGCAATGGAACATCAACGCGAGTCCCACACCTCAATTCACACTACACTCCCCACTGATCATTATCCCCAACTAGATCTGCATCCTCCAACCAGGAGCGTTTGATACCAACGTTCTCGCCGCCAACCAAGTCCTCCCTCCCCACCCCGCCTACACCGATAATGTGACCATAACTTTACGGGATACCTATGAAGGGATATCGTTTGATGCCGATCCGTACAAGTTTGCAGAGGCGTTGTATCGGCTGGTATTCGGTGCTGATTATGGCGAAAAGATACCGTTGTTTTTGCCGATCGGAGAGGATGCGCTGGAGAAGTTGCAGGTCAAATTGAGGAAGATGAACAAGGTGTTGGAGGAGGCGACCCCTTGGTCGGCAGACTTGAAAAGGGATAACGACAAGGTTAATGCTAAGTTGTAATGACGTAGATACAGTTGACTCTCTCATAACCCATACCCTAGATAACCCATACTCCCTCATAACCCATACATTTTTTGATTTCCTATGTCGGTATGCAGGATTTGTGTAACCATAACCCATAACCCATAACCCATACCATTTTCGGGGTGATAACCCATAGGTAACAGTGACATAATTACTAAATAAGGAAATTTAATTATATAATCCATGTCATGAAAACCCAATTAATGGGCTTGTGTGCGTTTCGTCGGTCGGCAAGGCAGAACAGGAGTAGTGAAAACAACTCCCTCACGAGTCTGCGAGGGAGCCTGTGCGATTTGCAAAGAGAGATTACAGGCCGAGTCATAGTGTAACTAGGAGCTGGTGCAGGCTCATGTGGAGTCGTTGTGAGCTCAGGAAGTTGTGTGAGACTCCAAGCATACATGCAAATCTATACGAGTGGAGAAAAGAGGCTTGCCTCTGTGAGGCAAGGGCTATGAGTGGCTAGAAGGTGAAGATATGAAAAAAGAAAAGGAAAGAAAGAGATTAAAGATAGGAAACAAACGACGGGAATTTTGGGGGAGTGTGGACAAACACGGATGCACAGAGGGGTGTGTGGGTTGACGAAGTCCGCGAAGCGCAACTGTCATCACTCACTGAGGTGCAGTTGCTGCATGGTTTCCATGTAGCAGTGCCTGTTGGAGAAAGGCATGGTTATGAACATACTTCTGCCATTCCTCCGAAGACCACCACCCCAGTGCTTGGATGATGTAAGGAGGGGATCCATTTAGTGCGAGGGTAGTTGCACCTCCAGACCTCATGGAGTGCCCTGCAAACTTGCTTCCGAAAAAATGCTGGAAGTGGCGCATGAACCATGAGCGTGTCAGAATGAGTCCATCACAAGTGAGCCAGAGTTCAGGCGCATAGTAGAAAAGGTGGTCACGTGAATGGATGTAGTTGAGGAGTATAGGGAGGGGGTTGATAGTGGGCGTGAATGAGCACACAAGAATCTCATTTCCGTGACCGGCCTTGAGTGTTTTGTGGGTAGGCAATATGAAAGAGTATGTAGTATCTGTCATGTGCAGCGAACGACACAGCAAGACTTTACAGAGGGATTGCAGTTGTGTGGAGTCGGGCCACACTAGCTCACTGAGATGCATGAGTGCGTGAAAGCCTGTGACCAATAGGGAGGCAAAGAGCATGTTATTGTGCTGTGATGTTTGTGTGATATTGTGTGTAACACTCAGCAGATGTGTTGTGTCAAGGGGAGACTTGCGTGAAGGCTGCCGCCATGCTCGTTTGATGCATCCAGCCAGTGTGCGCTTGACGATGGGGTGATTGCGACAATGGCGGACATCAGGAAACTCACTTTCTAGCCTATTGCAGATGCCAGCAAGATAGATGGCGACAGAGTCTGGCTGTATGTGGGCAGACATATAGACAACAAAAAAGGAAAGGTTGTTGACAGAGGGTGTAATGGGACGTTGATGAATATGACAGAATGTGAGGTATGCATTGAGGTGTGAGTTGTAAGCAGTAGATGAGGAACATTCAAGAGCCATTCCCATGGCAATCGCACGCTCGTGGAGAAGACGAGGCAGGGGCCACGGTTCACATGGTGGCTGTCTGCTCGTCTGTGAGGGTTTGATCATTTTTTGCTCACCCCCAGTGCATCCCGAGGGGGTAGGAAAGGTAAAATAGAGATGTTGGGAACAAGCATTTTGGCGATGTCATTGTCAAATCTGGAAACGGCATCGGCCACAGAGTTGCATGAGCCTGCAACATGAATGACGCATAGGTCAATTCCATGGTTGATGAGGAGGTCAACTGTGGACACGACAATAGTGTTGAAGAGTGGTGTTGCACACAAAGTGTTGAATACATCGACTGTGAAGGAGCTGTCTGAAAATATAGCGAGTTGTGAAGGGGGATGGTCCATTTTTGCAGCTGCGTGAACAGCAGACACCACGGCAAGCAATTCAAGGTAGTTGATGTGGGGTGCAGGAGGTAGCTCCAAGATGGGGCACTGGAATGCCAAGTCAAGACCTGGGAAGAAGATCCTGAGTCCCATTGAGGTGGGCGCGTCAATGTGAGCAATGAATACATCATCCTCTGACAGGTCCCATGAGCAGGCAGAGAGAAGGCGGATGCCAGGTAAGTGCTCAATGTGGTTTGCAAGCCAGTTGAGCTTGAGTTCAATGGATTTGTTCACGGACACACCAGCAAACATGTTCGACTTGCCTGACACTTTCTCATATAATGCAGAAAGGCCAGGAGGAAGCAGATAAAAGACGTTAAAGGCCCAATTGCACCATCCGGCGATTCTGAGGAATTCGCGCAGGGGCCATCTCTTTCCTGCGACAGCAAAGGCATGAATGTGCTCCAGAAGTTCAGTTCATTTGTCTGGTGGGAAGAGGACAGTCATATTGTTTGGATCAACAACGAAGCCAATAATTTCGAGGGTGGGGCTGAAAATTTGTTTTGGCTCATTGTGAGGCAATCCAATCTCGTCCCAGAGGAGGAGCAGTTTGGTCTGTTTGGCGGGGAACCATTTGTTGTAGGGAGGGTAAAACTTCATATTGGTGTGGTTCTCGAAGCCATACGAGTCGTCAACATACAGCTTGAGGTGGGAAAGGAGTTTGACAAAGGTGGCTATCCAGATTACGAGCGACATGAATGACACCCAGACCTTGCATGACCCTCTACCGCCGAAGTTGTTGCAACGGTCGACATGGTGGTTGCCATCAGGGTGTGTAACAACTTGTTTAAGTTGCCACAGGGGGTGCATGGGCATGCAGCGGTATGCCATGGAGATGTCAGATTTGAAGAGCATGAGTGTAGTATTGGGATGTTCTTTCCAATATTCGAGCAGGGAGGCACCGAGTGAGCGCATGCCGTCCATCTTGGTCCCTGCAATGGCATCAAGTGATATCATGTCATTCAGGGAGGGGGAACCTGCACTGTGGTCGATGACCATGCGAAGTTTTTCAGAGTGGGGTTTGGGTATGGCGTGGACAGGTACGCTATACATTCCAGGTAGAAGGTGATGTCCAAAGGATGGCGAAAAGCGAGAAGAGGACTGTTCTTCATGGAACTGATGAGAGATGAACTCGAGGTGAGTGTCCGACAGTGAAGGACAATTGGGCTTGTCACTCATCTCAGGGAACTCCTCACTTGTAGTGTCTGCCCAAGGCCAGAAGCCATTTCGAAGGGCAAGGCAAACTGACGTTATGAATCGTTGATTCGGGTGGGTGGCAAGGAGTTGCTCAAAGCGGTCAACATTGATTGGGGTGACAACTTTGAACAAGAAAGGATGGCTATGCAAAGTGGTTTGGGCTGCGATGTTGCTGCATCTTCGTCTGATGGTTGCGGTACAGGTTCCGCAAACAATGTGTCACAAACTGCTGAACTGAGCAACTCTGTGTGGACCCCACTGGCACCCATGTGCCAGAGGAGCTTTCAGCGATATTTGGGGTCACTGAAAGGTTTACTTGCACTCTCAGGCAGTAGTCCGACATTCGGACTCGCGATGAGACTTGCTGCACTTGATGCAGATGTGTGCATATTTGCAACTGTTGGCAGATCAGCGACAGGTTCCTTGGTTGTATTTGCGACAAGGCTCAGTACACTGGGTGCAAGCCGCAGTGCGTGCTCGTCCGTTTGACCATGATGGTCCTCCAATGCTGTACTGAGTGCCTGAGGGGAGGAAATGGGAAGACTGAAGGTCGGTGAACTTGTGGAATTGGGTGAAAAGAAGGCTTTGACAGTTCCCAATCTGCTTTGTCGAATTGCACAACTTGGAAATGGAATTCTGGTTGGTGCTGAGTGAACATCTGGGAGATGAATTCTCCGTATTGACGGAATTCATCGACTCGGAAAGGGAAAACGAATCAGTAAGCTCTCTCTGTCCTTCCCCATGTGGTGATCCAATCAGGTGCGGTCTCAACTGTGCGAGCAAAGTTGGAAGGCGCAAATGTGAACTCAAGGTCTCCGATTTTCTCCGTATGTTTCTCGGTCGAGTGGGAGGAGTAGTGATATGTGAGTACAGCATCAAGGTTGATGAATCGTCCCCCGAGGATGTTCTTAAGCTCTCCAAGTGGGAACTCAGGCCTGCAGGGGCAAATGTCAAATCTCCGGATAACCTCCTTGAGATCCTGCGACCAGTTGCTGAGCAACTTGTTGGTTTCTCGCAGTTGTTTGGATGCTCCTTTCGCTTCGGTGGTCTTCATGGCTCGGTTGAGATATTTGAGGTCCAACTTGATTTTCTTGCAACAGGAGGTTCCGCCGGACGATCTGAAAGACGTTGTTGAAGAGGTGTTAGACTCGTCAGACGACTCGTCAGTGGTACTTGACTCATCCCCAAAATTGTGGGATGATCTGTTTGTTGAATCAGCTCCCCTTTTTTCGTCTCCTGTGACATCTCTCCATTTCCTCTTGCATCGCTTAGACGTTCTAACAGGTTCGCTTTGGATGGTGTGACTTTGAGATTCCTGATCTGTTTCATTGCTTTGTGCATGTTTCTTGCCAGTGTGAGCTTCTGATGTAGGGTTGCCAGTGCTTGTTCCACCAGCACGAGCCTCCGAGCCTGCGGTGCACAACTCGTTCTCATCTTGTTCGACGAATGAGAAATACCTCTCAAAGGTTTCAGTTTCCTCAGCATCGGGTAAGCATGCACTGGCAATGGCCATAGCGATTCGGGTGGTGACAGCCGTCCTGCTAATCCTGCCCCTTCTGAAGTCGTCAAGTGCTGTGATACAGGCTTCTTCGAACTCAGGACGAGTTCGAAGGCCATCTCCTCCTGAGTCTCCCGTGTCAGGCTGAAAGGAGGTTCCAGTTCCGCCTGCCACTCCGGGTTCAGGGAGTCTCAACACTGAGCTGGATTCATTCATGATGGTCATAAAGATGGTTCGATTGGTTACAAAAGAGAACAGGGGTAGCTCGAATGACCGACACTCGGGCGACGATGAAAGTGGGAGACTGAGAGCAGCGCGATAAGAGCCCCTCGTGGAAGAGGAGCGGTCTGTCATGTGCGCTGGCGTGATAGTCCCGGATGTGAAAAGCCATGGCCCATTAAACTTGGTAAAAATCAGCTTTCAAAAGGCTGATAAGGAGTGGCTGGATGGTGCTGGGAACTTGGTGGACGAAGGGTGTGTGGTTGATAAATTGACAATACACAAAACAAGGCTCTTCAGGTAGCATTGGTATTGCAGAAACACACCAAATATCTAGCTATGTATTCATAGAACATTTATAATATAACATTATACCAAGCCTTTTTTTGTCTCGGCAATACCTGCCACCCAGTGGTCTCTCACAGACCCCATACTCCCTCATAACCCATACCTCACACCCCAAACCGAAAGGTATGGGTTATGAGAGAGTCAACTGTATACAGTGTTGGATTAGCTAATATA
>JBBPQL010000521.1:0-23276 GCA_038092515.1 Boletus subparvulus | reverse complement strand
TCTTGCGATCCGTATTCGTGTCCCTCTTGACGGTCTGGCTGACGTACTTTGCAATTCAATGGGCCTACCAAGTTCTGGCGATTATAGGCACCGTCTTGTTCCAGCAACGTCCCTCTCAATGGCCACCCCTTTTCGATTCTCCATGGTTGTCGACTTCATTGTCCGAACTTTGGGGCCGTCGGTGGCATCAGCTTATGCGTGACGTGGCCGTGAACCTGGGTGCTCAGCCGTTCAATTGCCTGTTTGGCAGGCCTGGAGGCCTGCTCGGTGCTTTTTTGCTCTCTGGCATCTTTCATGACATCGAACTTCGAACCGTTGGACGAGGCGGGAACTCGGTCGCCATCGTCGGATTCTGGGTGATGAACGGTGTCGGGGTGGTGCTTGAGCGCATTTGGACAAGAACCACGGGGAGACGGGTGGGCGGTGTTTGCGGCCGGACGTGGATGATTGGGTGGCTCGCGCTGTGGGGGGTTTGGGTGGCGGATGAGTGGGCCAAGGTAGGGCGGTTTGGAATGTGGATTTTACCGGGTGACCTCAAGCCATCGCTTTCGCTCGTGGCGTTTCTTCGGCGATGTTTAGGTGGATCGTGATTGAACATTAGACATTTGCTAGTACTACCTGTGAATACAATACAAGTGTGGTGCGCGTTCGACGCCTACGCAACACGGAGAAAGGTCGAGACTCTGAACTTCAAAATAGACTGGCCTTTTTGTTCGAATCGTTGGTATGTACTTGATCATAAAGCTCGAGCCACTAGTTGTGCGAATCACGCTGGAACTCACACGTCGCCACGCGGTCGCAGACCTTACCGATGAGTAGATAATGAAGGAATTTTCTGAAACCTTTTGCGAATCCATTCAAGTAATAATGCCTGCTTTGCTGGGTTGGAGCTATAGCCTGAGGGCCAGGTCACTCCAAATCGTCGTCTCGCGTGGCCAGGTCGTCGTCGTTTCCGAGCGATATCGTCACGACCGCGGCGCCTCGAAAGACTTCGCCCATCAGCTTCACATGGTGGCTCCGCTCTGCGATATCCTGTTGGTTGATGATCCTGTCTGCCCAGAGCAGCCAAGAACATTGGACGTCGCGTAATTTGACGAGAACATCGTGGAGGGTTTTAGTGACGTTAAGCCGTCTACCTCTACATGAGATAGTTTGGCCCTCGAGTAAGGGATCACCCCAGACGTAAGAAATGGCGATGTATTCTGGAACTTCCACCGAGCCCTGTCTGCTCGACCGACTAGTTTTCCAGACGGGTCGACTGTAATTACATAAGTTGCCATAACCGAGATGGCTAACACGCTGTACAAGTATCTTCAAAGTAATTTGTTCCAGAAAAATCGGGTGTTATTTCCCAAGCCTCTTGATCTCCTCGTGAATGAAGCCAACAAGAGTTTCCATAGTCGGTCTGCTCTCTGGTTCCGGAGACCAGCACCAACGCATAAACGCGACATGACGATCCGCAACCTTGGGAGTTTGGGCGTCGATGGGCTCTCTTCCTAGGTACTTCAGGTACACGACCTGTTCGGATCTCTTCGTGCCACAATACGGGACACTTCCCGTCAGCATCTGG
This sequence comes from Boletus subparvulus, assembly GCA_038092515.1. Taxonomy (NCBI): domain Eukaryota; kingdom Fungi; phylum Basidiomycota; class Agaricomycetes; order Boletales; family Boletaceae; genus Boletus; species Boletus subparvulus. Next base: position 21,706 of record JBBPQL010000521.1, on the reverse strand, counting down.
AGCATCTATTCAATACCATGTGACGAGGAAGATGGATGGAAAAACGAACCTGAAGCATGAGGCATGCAAACGAATAGACATCACTCATTTTTGTAGGGAGTTGATTACCATTATCGAGACGGAAGAACTCGGTTGCAGCCCAGCGAGCACCATAAACACCATCATCCCTCATCCGCGACAGCCCGCGGTCCGCAGACCGTCCCTGATTGATCAGGATGCCCCTTCCTTGAGTAACAGCAACTGATTCCTGAGAAAAAGTCAGCATCAGCCAGAAAGGGCGACATGAACTTGCCGGTGTTAAATTGCCGTGAACGACACCCATAGCATGGTCTGCACCAAAGGCAACTCAGCGGCCCGGGAAAACATAGCGAAAGAATGTTACCAACGTGCACGAAGAGCGGTAGCCCAGTCTTTCAACTAATGTGGCATCATCAACCACAGAATGCTGTTCCACTTTTCTTTATCCAAAAGGACCTGACTTACAACAAACCAATTACACTGCAGAGGTGCACGCCATGTACATTGGAAGCGAGCGGTCGGAACTGCAAGCACCCTGTTGCATGCGGAGTAGGCATCCGATTCAGGGAGCGGGAGAGGAGGGTCGCGCAAGTGATGCTGTGTGAAATGAGCGGGATCGAGGGATGAAGGGAAAGGGAGACGGACATAATTACGATCCCAGACGGTGACATCCATGATGGTAGAGATTTAGTGGGGGTTAAGTATGAGTGGCAGGAGAGCGGCAGGCTGTCACTCAGCTTATATAGTGAACGGCCCGTCCCATATCAGGACGGGTCAGGTATATGGCACGATTAATATCGTGAATGATTTAATTTACATGTTTCCAAAACTGTGTCGATTCTCATTCAAAGTATAGGGCTGTCCATTGAGAAGGCCACGTTACGATTCCGGGAAAGTGTATGAAGACAAAACACAGGTGATGCTGACGCGTATGCACAGCATGACAGGATGATGCAATTGCCAATCACCACCGAACTATCCTATAACATAAAGAAAGAGAGATAAGGTTGGTGAGAAATGTTTTTGCACCATGCGACACCCGTCTACGATATAGCAGCAGTAGATATCTGACGACAGGGAGGAGGGGGTTCAGGCGGATCGTTCAAAACATTTTACTGCACTCACAGCACCAGCGCTCTTTCAGTATCCACAATGCAGTGCACACTGCACTTGCTGTGAAGGCAGGTCAACTGCGGGAACAACGTATTTACTGGCACAGGTCTACAGCAAGCACGTCCTTCGGCTTCTCGATGGAATGTATACAGGATTAATGATTGTCATACGTACACTAAGTCCTTCCAGATAAGAAGACAGACTCTTCACCGATGAGTCGCCCGACCTTCCCCTCGATCGATGACTCACTCTCTACTGCCGACTCGAGTGAAGTCTCTGATTCGACATATGCTGAATTTTTTCTGGTCACGACTTCAGGCATACGTTAGTGCAGCTGCAGTGATTCATCAATGGTGGGCTTCATGCAAACCAAGAAGTAGAAGGAAACCAATTTCTTTACAGTATCCCTGCAGTAGCGAGTCCGGAAGTTCGCTTGGAGCGCATCCCTGGCCAGCACGACTGGGAGATTTTTCATGGTGGATTCTGCATAGCCTTCAAGTGCTATTTGATGGGACGGAGTCCAAAACCTGAAGTGGTTCGCAATCCCCACTAACATGGTAGTGTCTTTCCTATGCAGTAACGCATCATAGGTCGTCGTCAAATGCCCGAAATATATCTATGACGAATCAGACATTACAAGGGTTCGCAAGGTGAAGTCGGTCAACAGTATCCCTTGTGCCGAGACATTGATGTACGACATCCCATAGATATTCGAGAGGGAGTCCAGAACATGGAGGAGGCTAAATCATCGAAACATCTTGCCTCTAATCGGATTTACCTACGAGTTTGGTCCGATCCCTTGTATCATAACACCGTGGATGAACGAGGGCACATTGACCGATTTCATCCATCGCAATGACAACCAGTTTACCATGGAACGTAAATTCGTCATTGTAGGTTCTCTCTCCCAACACCTGGACCATATTTACTCTTTAATTGCAGCTTCACGAGGTCGCTAGCGGTCTGCGCTACCGTAAGTAACTACCCAGTATGTGCGGACCAATTTGTGAATTCCTTTCCACATAGTTCATCACTCGGGAGTCATCCATGGTGACCTGACAGGTTCTAACATTCTGGTGGACCAACATGGGCGGATATGCATATCCGACTTTGGCCTTTCGTTTCTGTTCCTTGACGCGGATGATTCAATACCATCCAGCATCTGCGCTTACCGATGGGCTGCTACCGAGCTGTTCGTTCACCCTGATTTGGAGATTTCGAAACTCGTACCGAAAACGAGTTGTGACATATATTCCTTCGGCTGCGTTGTCTGGCAGGTAAATAACAGATAATATACCTATGCGCAGAATATAACGACGACGACTTTTTTTGACTAGGTGCTCTCCGGCCAGATACCATTCTCTCACATTTCCAAGTCCACTCATGTGATTATCCTCAAGTATGAGGGAAAGGATCCTTTGGATGAACGTCCACCGAACCTCGCAGTCCGTTACTGGGAATTCCTTCAATCCACGTGGTCGAAGGAAATCGAAATCCGTCCTTCTTCCGATCAAACCCTCGCATTTGTAGAGGAGGAATTGGAACGATGCAGGTTTGGGAAGGAACATTCAACTGGTTGAAGCATTCAGCTGGGGATCCAGATACTGGTATTTACATTATTAAAAAATAGCAAAAATACAAAAAAATTTCAAATGTAAGATCTTCGGGTCGCTGTACCCATACCAGGGCCTTCGCTGGGGTCCCCTCAGCGGTGCCAGGGGTCCTGGCGCAAAGGCTGGCGTCCGTTAGGACCTGCTCGAACCACTACTGCTCTACAGTACTGAATCTGTGAGCAATTCTGTGTGACTGTCTACAAGTCTTCGTTCAAAATGCGATCAAATCGGCAATATTAAAAGCACCGAACAAACCACGGCCCGGTCCACCGAAGACAATCGAGGGGTTGAAGTTGCCAGTTGAAAGAGGTCAATTTCTGGATGACATAGGAAGTAAAGAATGTTGTAGATGGCTGAGCCATGTTCGATTGAGTAAACGATCTTCATACAATAGAAGATCGGTTTTTCAAAGGATTCTATCTATCGTCATTACATCCACCTGATAGGTATACCACTCCTCACGGTGACAGGCATGACAGTCAAAGCCCAACCTCGTCAGCATATGGCAATGTCTTGACATTACCAACAACAACAAACGTCGGCGTGGCTGCGGTGAGCTCGGAGACGGCCTACGAGGTGGAACAAGACATTCAGTGAACCGGAAGCCACGGGTACCTTGCAAGGCACTCACCTTGGAGACAGCAGCTGCGTCAACCTTGTCCAACGCAGCCAACGTGCTCTCAATCGAGGCATTCGCATTTGAGAAAATCTAGGAGCAAGAACCGTCAGCCAGTCTATTCAGACAGCGGAAAAACCTCGGGATAACCCACCTTGCCGCCAATAGCCTCCACGAGACCTTCTCTACCTTCGACAGCGGCAGCAGCACCAAATTTGGCCCGTGAAACTGCGATCTTGAGTTCGTCTGCGCTCAGGGGCTTTTTCAGTTTTTCAACGGCAGCCTTGGCAGCCTCCGTGACGCTCTTGGCATCAGCGCCTTGGACCAGAACACCAGTCAAGACAGCGTCGGAATAAGGAAGGTGGACCGGGGTGACGGTTGCAGGTGGGCGGGGTGCAGAAGGCCACTTGAGCGACTGGGTCGGTGCGACATGTGCGCTGAGGACAGAGAGCACAGGTGACGGCGACGTGGTACCAAAGCCAATGAACAGGGTCTGAGGACCTTCGTGCGAGTCAATTCGCGTCGAGCCACCAAAGTATTTCGAAGGCGCGGCCGTAATGGGAGAACTCGTGGGGAGCGCGACGTCTACGAGAGCCTTGTCGACGAGCTCCGCAAGACGTGCCGAGTCGATGCCGGTACCGACGACGGCGACATTACCCGAGGTAAAAGCCTCTTTTGCGAAAGATTTCACGGATTCGAGGGAGACGGGGGTATGGGGGCCCGCGAACAGGGATGCACCGAGGCCATTACGGAAGGCAATGGCATGGGCAGCCTCGATGGCGACAGTGCTTGGCGATTGAGAGGCAGCGGAAGCTTCATCGCGGACGACAGGGAGGACGTATTCCGTGTACTCATAGGGAAGGAATTTTGAAGTAGTGAGGATAGAGGTTAGCACGGAAGTGAAGAAGGACCTAACAAGTGGGTTGGCATCACACATTCACCGGGGAATTACAAGGACACATACTCATCACCGCGGAGGAATTCGGAAGTGAATGCGAGATATTCGCGCGACAGACTGGCGGAGAGAACACCGCCGTAGAGTTCGCTCTCTCGCACAGTTCCGAGCGTCGACCGCTTCGCCGTGCTCTAGCAGGGAAGTATGCAACGTCGCGTTATCAGAGTGAAAGAATTGGACAAACCTTGAAAGCAAAGTTTTTCAAGACATGCGCGACACCTGGACCTGGTTCATACCGACTGCCGGCTTTGACGAGGACGGTGACGGCGGCTGTTGGCTGACCGTTGTCGATGGCGGCGACTTTTATCCCGGATGCCTTGGAGTCGACGACGGTAGCGAATGAGCGTGCCAGACGTTTGGCGGTCGACGCCCGAGTTGCTAGCATGGCTTGAATAGGTTCGTTGTAGAAGCTGCAAAACGAGCGGAGTTGGGGGTGGTCAATTCCGTGTTCGTCCGAACCGACTCAAACAAGCCTGCACTCAGGAGTCCTTCAACTTTCCTTTAAGCCATGACCAGCAGATCGGGTACCGGAGGAAAACCTGAATCGGAGACGTCTGATAGATGAAGGCACTAGAAATAAACCACCACCACTTGAATCAAGGACATCGTCGTGTCCTGACTGTGGGTTTCGCGGCTTAGCTGCTGGTTCGCCGCCGACCTATCCGGCAGGACCGCATACAAACGCACGGTGTCCACCCCGAATGTACGGGGCGGGAGGAAGGGAAGGAGGAAATCCTTGGAACCGGGGACCGACTACAGGATGTGCCCTTTTTTCCAGGGACTGCAACGCACACGGACAATAACGAAGAACCGGTTGTTACGCGTATGAAACTCATTTCTCTGCACTGTTTGCAAGAGCCGCTAATGACCAGGTAGTTATCAGAGCGACAGATGTTGTTCTTGGCCTTGGACGACTCCCCTCTGGTTTTCACACCGTGGTGCATCACAGTGGCCCTGAATGGAGGACCGAAAATAGATGTTCCTCACTGAATGATGATGTCGTTGAATGGAGTGGGCCAATTCCAATGTGAGATCCCCCTTCTCCAACTGTCGTTGACCCTGATAGCATTCGCAGACCGTCATGTCTGTTGACCACTGTTTATCTTGAGGTCTATGCATCCTTCGAATTCCAGCCCATGTTGGGTGCTGGGGAGCAGCTGCGAAAGTTAACAATCACCGTGGAACAACTATTGGACTGCAGTACAAAAGTCGTTCGTGAGTGGAACGGAGTTTTGCACAGGGATCTGGGTACTCAAACCATGGCAGCGTTGACCCTCTTCCCAAAGGATGGGGACGTTGTGTACCCGTGTTCATCCATTTTGGTCACTGTCAAACGGAAGTGTGAGGACAGTGATTCGTCATCGTCAAGAGCCCTTGTCCCTCATTGTGCAAGTAGGTGACTTGTGTCAACACGATCTTCATTAATCAGTGTATGTCCATAGTCAACCACAGAACCCCGAGGCGAGCTAGAAGACGCAACAAACCAAGACCATAGCGCTCTCTCGCGCTACCGAAAGTACAGGGGAAAGCGGAATCTGGAGTGTTCTATTGAAGGCTTTGAGCGGGCGCTCAATATTTGTCCGCTGGACCATCCTTGTCGTGCAGCTGCTCAGTCAAACCTGACGATGACGAAACTCATCTTCTGTCAAGTCGAGGACACGGATGCCTCCCTCGAGGTCCCTCTTAGCTTGTATCGCAATGCACTTGCTGCCCGTCCCGTAGGCCACGTTGACCGTCCTTCCACGTTGATTCAGCTGGCCGCGGTGCACCTCGCGCGGTTCGAGAAGCGGAGGGACGAAGTCGATGGAGCACGGGGTGAGGCATTGCTGCATGAGGCGATGGAGCTCAGCTCTACAGAGAGTTATGAAAAGCGAGTTGCGACTTTCGTGCTGCGGCACCACGCTTAATATACGAGAACTCGTGGAGTTTAAGTGTTCAGTTGATGAACCGCTTCAAACGATTCGGTGACGTAGCCGACCTGCAATAAGCGATCACATTTTTGGAGGAATTGTCTACTTCGGTTTCTGCGAACCGGTATCGCGGAGGACTAGCCAATCTCGGTGTGGCGTTATCATATCGATTCAATCACCTCGGGGAGCTAAGTGACCTCGAGGACGCAATCTCGAGGCACAGGGAAGCGGATGACCTCACTCCTCATGGTCACCCTCACAAGCTTGCCTCTCTTAGCAACCTCGGCAACTCCTTCACTCGTTTCGAGCGCCTCGGGGAGCTGAGTGACCTCGAGGAAGCCGCGGCAATTTCGAGTCATAGGGATGCCGTTGACCTCGCTCCCCATGGTTACCCTCATAAGCCTGGCATTCTTAACAACCTCGGCAACTCCTTCGAGGCTCGTTTCGAGCGCTTTGGGCAGCTGAGTGACCTCGAGAGTGCAATTACGACCCTCGGGGATGCTGTTGACCTCACTCATTATGGTCACCCTGACAAACCTTAGACTGCTCGTCTTAACAGTCTCGGTTACTCCTTGATTACTTGTTTCCAGTCCCTGGGGGCGCTGAGTGACCTCGAGGATGCAATTTCGACACTCAGGGATGCTGTTGACCTCCGAGTCACCCCTCATGGTCACCCTCACAGTACGTGGTGTCACGTTACTTGAATCCATAGCTGATCCATTCCTCTGTCGAACAGACTCCTGGGGACCTATCACGAATTTTTTGGTGTCCGACTGGCCCCTTTGTGTTTCTTCCTATCCATTCCATGCAGCTGGTTTCTATGACGCCCAACATTTGCAACCTGGGCACAAAGTATTCGACTTCGTCGTCTCGTCATACGCCCCAGCACTCTTGCGCCGTCACCCAATCCCAATGTGCTACCTAGTGGCGATCTCCGCCTCCTTACTGCTCGTCAGCCACCCTCAGATGGTCCATCCCAACTTCCAGGTGTGGCCCGAGTTAGAACACATCAGGGCGGTAATCCGGAATTCACCTTCAGCACGCACCACCCTCCTGGAATCCTCGGTTGGCACGGTCGAGGAAGTACTTGCCCTGATGAAGGAGGCGGATTGGGTCCATTTTGCATGCCCATGGAATCCAAGATGCCGCAATTCCGACCGAGAGTGGTCTTTGTCCCGCCAATCGACGCCGCTTGAAAATATCTAATATTGTTGCGTTGTCACGTCCCCATGGTGGGCTTGCCTTTCTCTCCGCATGTCGGACGGCGACGGGTGAGGAGGCTCTCTCCGACGACGCCATCTATATCGCAGCGGGAATGTTATTTGCGGGCTACGAGGAGGTGCGTGGATCAGCGATAAGCTTGCGCCTGATGTGGTAATGGACGTATGCGAGCAACTGTTTCGAACGGCACAAGACCGGATTATCGGGAGGCTGCACGAGCGCTACACGGAGCTATTGGGCGTTTTCGAGATAGTAGTAAAGCGTCTTTCGTCACATGGCTTCCGTTCATCCATGTAGGTCTTTGAATAGTCTATATATCTTCTACTGTCACGGTATTGTATTCCTTTCACCATCGTGTTGACGCGTTTTATTGAGTCAAGTAGACCGGGCTGGCAACGTCCCCCGATGGTAATAAACCGTTTTCCCAAATACTAGCTGCCAACCCACTCGGTGAAGAAGTGTTACTATGTCCTGAACCTCCTCCTGTCAAGCGACCTCCCGGCCTTTTGTCACCTCTCGTCTTGTGGCGAAGCAATCTCCTTGACCGCAACCAAACGAGGCTTGGCCCACTGTCTCTTCTTTGTTCAACTGCTAGCTGATCACTTCTCTGCCTCGCGACCCCTCAGGCTGCCAGGCCTCGTGATGGATTACCCAGCTGCAACAATGGCCCAGCGGCCCCTTACATGAGAAACTTTATCGTCATTTGTGCAGCAGGGCCACATGAGTCAGCCGAGCGATTCCCAGCCGGCAATTCCCAGAGAGGAATAGTAGCCCCTATGATCACTCATCCTCCTGGTTGATTGATAAGTGGTTTAAATCCAATGGCGAATTTAGTCGCCATTGGCGCTGCTTCCATCACTTATAAGTATACTCCGTAAAACAACAGCCGCTCCATACCACCGTGATCAAACATGGCTTTCCCAGAAACTAGTATCCGCGAGTACCGTAGCCAGGTGTGTATCCTCTGCCGTCTCCCTCCCCTCCTCTGACCATGCCCAACTCAGGGTGTTAGCCACCACGACTTCATAATTCAGAACGCTCCGCTTTCAAAGCTGAGGGCTTGTGAAGTTACTATCAAAATTCACGCAGTCTCTTTACAAGTAAGCTACTACTCCAGCCGATCCATCCCGCACTTACATGTCTTGTCCAGTATCGCGATCTCACTGTCTCTAAGGGCAGATACCCAGGGTCCGTCTATTCTCTCTTCTCCTTTCACCTCTTACGTCCTTCCACAGCCAGAAGAAAAACGTCGTTCCCTGCTCCGACGGCGCTGGCGAGATCGTGGCAGTTGGCGAAGATGTCAAAGGTTGGAAAATCGGCGACCGTGTCTCCCCAAATTTTGCCGTCGATCATATCCACGGAGACGTCACCGAAGCCATTAAGAACACTAGTCTTGGAGGCCAGATAGACGGTGTATTGAGGGAGTATATCAACGTGCCTGCTCATGTGAGTTGTCGGCCTGTTCCTCGTCGATCCCATCATTGATGTTGCATAGTCCCTCGTCAGAATTCCCGACTATCTGACGTATGAAGAGGCTTCGACTCTACCGTGAGTTACCCCGATTTTTTCCCTCGTGTTTCACTGAAAGATCTTCCATGCTAGATGTGCTGCATTGACTGCGTACAATGCCTTGCATGGGCCTGTTCCCCTCAAAGGAGGGGACTATGTCCTCGTTCTTGGGACTGGTGGTGTTTCTATGTAAGCGAATGAGTCTTCTTCTGTAACCCGTGCACCGACATCTCTGTAGTTTTGGTGCTCAGATTGCTCTCGCTTCCGGTGCCACGGTCATCGTGACTTCCTCGTCTGACGCGAAGCTCGAGATCGCGAAGAAGCTCGGTGCACAGCACCTTATCAACTACAACACGAACCCTAACTGGGAGGACGAGGTTCTTAAGATTGTGAGTGGTCATAGTTCTCTAGTAGTATTCAGTGTAATAGACCATCTAACTCGCCAAGACCGAGGGGAGAGGTGTCGACCACATCATTGAGGCGAGTGGATACCAACAAGTCGCCATTATGCTCGGAATGAACCTGCGTTTTAGGTCGGCGGACCCAACACGATTCCAAAGTGCATCAAGGCCATCAAATACGCTGGGCATATTCACAACATCGGAGCTGTGTCCGGGGTAAGATGCTTCATTGCCCTCTTTACATGCACTTAGTTGTATTGCGTCTACATAGGGTGATGACGGTATATCTGTCCGTGCCATGATTCACAAAGCCATTACTTTCCGCGGTATTCTCATCGGTTCGGTCAAGCAGTGAGTGCTAGTTCCTTGTGGGCGGTCGGTGTACGCACAACTCACTGGTCGGCACTTTAGGTTCAAGGATATGAACCTTCTCTTCATCGGACGCCAGATCCACCCTGTCGTGGACAAGATCTTTTCGTTCGAGGAAGCCATCGAGGCGTATTCGTACTTGGAGTCGCAGAAGCATGTAGGCAAGGTCGTCATCAAGGTGACAGAGAACTGACCACGCGTCGTACCGACCCAAGGGGAGTAGTGCAGCAGGAAATACGTGTATTTGGTTCCGAATAGATTCGTTGTCTTCTCTAACTTCTCCGGGACTGCGGGCGGAGCGTTTGATTTCGGGAAAGGCGATTTTGATTGTAGCCGTGGTTTCAATGCAGCCGAGATTGGCCCGGGGCGGCGGAGCCGTCTGGGCCCTGGCCAGGGCCTAATAAGTTACTTCGCCACTGCCATTTCACTAGAAAATTACTACAGCAGTGCCGCATTCGACCTTTGCCCTTGAATTGAGGGAGGGGCAACTCGATCCGAAATTCGACTTTTGCAGACGACGAGCGTCTATGTCCAAGTCGCTGGCAGTCCAATTACAGATATAAGCTGCCACAGTGTTACATGTCCAACCCTGACATACCGCTACACATCATCGCACCCAAGTCACGATCACGCGCAGGGTACGCTCCTCTCGACCAGTACAACGACAATTCACAAGGACGCGACCGAACACCCGAGGGAACAAACATGCACACAGCTGCACTCAGGAGCACTGCTGCGGTACGGGCCACGACTCGTGGGTTCGGGAGCGGACGTTCGAAGGGCAAGGGGAAGCAACGGGAACAGTATGCAGACGAGTCGGACGAGGAAGCTACATTGTTACTGGGACACGTGGAGAGGGGTGCGGACGGTGATCCAGACGGCGACGACGACGGTGATATTGGTGGTGAGGGACAGGGCTCGACAAGGCTGAAGCGTTTGGAGGGATCGCAAACGTCCAGGGTGCGTTATATTCTTTTGTGGGATGGTTACAGCGATCGTAGACGTTAGTATTCATATTTTGGCCCTCACAGCGTTCATCAACACTCAGCGGAGTGGGAAGCAGGAGCAGAGGCAGAGGGGATAAATCCCGTACCATCCCATTCAGACCTCCGGGTAGGCATCTCCTTTCTCTGTTCGCTCAATCTATGTCCCTTGTTGATCGCCGTACATGGCCATTTTTTGCTCCGTTGTGCTCGGCAGATAAGCTCCAATCCCGTTTTCCTCCCAACATTGTTCGCAACCAGAAGTACAACATATTCACCTTCATCCCGGTTGTTCTATACGAACAGTTCAAGTTCTTTTTCAATCTGTATTTTCTGCTCGTCGCGCTTTCGCAGTTCATTCCTGCACTCAAGATTGGTGCGCCCATCAGAACATCACCTTTTCATTGCTCCTCATGTGTTTTAACATTGTTCAGGTTTTATAATCACGTATGTTGCACCACTCGCTTTCGTCCTGTGCGTCACAATGGGAAAAGAAGCATACGATGACTACAAGCGCAATCTCCGAGACCGCGAAGCCAATTCTCAAAAATACTTAATATTGGTCCCTTCTCCCTCTCACAAACGCATGAGTTTCCGCTCATCCGACTCTGCGACCCTCTTTGATGCATCTGATCCCGAACTCCAGGAACAATCACATTCTCAGCCAGATTCAGGACCACACACGCGTTCCGTACCGTCTTCGTCACTCAAAGTTGGCGATCTCGTACTCCTTGAGAAGAACCATCGTGTACCCGCTGACATGGTTCTACTCCGGACATCTGATCCTTCTGGAACTTGCTTCATACGTACCGATCAGCTCGACGGCGAGACAGACTGGAAGGCCCGTGTCGCTGTCAGTGTGACGCAAGGCTTAAAAGGGGGTGAAAGAGATGTTATGCTACTCGAAGGAGAGGTCTACGCTGATGCTCCGATCAAGGATATTCACAATTTCGTCGGCACCATCACTACGCACTCCTCGTCTGACTCTGGAGATGCCCATGGGGACTTCACCCCGACTGTGGAACCTCTTTCGGCGGAGAACATGCTTTGGGCAAATACTGTATTGGCGGCGGGGTCTGCTGTCGGGTTCGTGGTGTACACTGGAAGCGAGACGAGGGCAGTTATGAATACAAGCCATCCCGGGACAAAGGTGGGGCTGCTAGATCTGGAGATTAATAGACTTGCCAAGGTACGTTTTGTTTCAATGTGTCACACGACATGACGTATCACCATTGAGAAACCGACGCTAATGGTGTACCTTTCTGCTTGTTTTTCTTAGATCCTTTGTGCGGTCACGTTTGCGCTCTCCGTGGTGCTTGTAGCGTTGAATGGGTTCCGCGGGCTTTGGTATATCTATGTGTTCAGGTTCTTGATTCTCTTCTCGTCCATTATTCCTATCAGGTGCGCCTTTCATCTTCCCGCCGTTCCTCCATCTCACGCCCACCTTCGTTTTCCTCCTCTTGATCCCGCTTGACTAATATGTCGCCAAAAGTCTCCGCGTTAACCTCGACATGGGCAAAACGGTGTACGCCCAGCAAATTATGTCGGACAGCGAGATTCCAGGTACGATCGTCCGCACAAGTACACTCCCAGAGGAACTTGGAAGGATCGAATATCTGCTGAGTGACAAGACTGGAACTCTCACGCAAAACGGTTCGTGTTCTTGTCATCACATATCCGAGAGTATAATTGACAAAGGTTGCACCAGAAATGGAGATGAAGAAGCTCCACATGGGTACGATATCTTATGGGTATGACTCGATGGACGAAGTCGCACATCAACTTGCAATGGCGTTTGGAGCTGAACAAGGTAAGTTCTGTTTCCTTGTCTTTTAAAAGCCGAATCCTGAGATCTTTGAATTCGCAAGGTGCCAAATCTGGGTCGATTGCGACGGGTGCACAACTTGCTACTCGTGGTCGTAGAGACATGTCTTCTAGGCTGCGAGACGTCGTCCTCAGTCTTGCGCTGTGTCATAATGTAGGTATTTCTTTCCCCACCCGCGTACTTGTTGATCATTTTGCTGCCCAGGTAACTCCTGTAACAAACGACGACGGTACTATTACCTACCAAGCGTCTTCCCCTGACGAAGTTGCCATTGTCAAATGGACAGACTCGGTCGGACTGACACTCATCGCACGGGACCGTACCTCGATAACCCTACAAACACCTACTGGTTCCTCGCTCAACTACGACATCCTCGAGCTCTTTCCCTTCACCTCTGAGTCAAAACGTATGAGTATCGTCGTACGTGAGGCCCACACCGGCGAAATTTTGTTCTTGCAAAAAGGCGCGGATGTAGTCATGGCAAGAATTGTGCAGAAGAACGATTGGCTTGAGGAGGAAACCGGGAACATGGCACGAGAGGGATTAAGGACGCTGGTAGTTGGCAGGAAGAGATTGACGGCACAACACTACGCAGCGTTCAAACAACGACACCACGAAGCGAGCGTGAAGACCGAGGGAAGGAATGAAGCGATGGCGGCTGTCGTCTCGGAATACTTGGAAAGAGACCTGGAACTGCTGGGTTTGACGGGTGTCGAGGACAAGCTTCAAGATGAGGTCAAGTCATCGTTGGAGTTGTTGAGGAACGCTGGGATCAAGATTTGGATGTTGACGGGCGATAAAATCGAGACGGCAAGATGTATCGCTATCTCGACTAAACTCGTCGCAAGGAATCAATACATTCATGAAGTCGCAAAACGTGAGTCCGATCTTGTTTCCTTCAATCTGATTTGGCGCTGAGCAGTTTGTTAGTGAAAACATCGGATCAGGTTCGTGACGAGCTCGAGTTCCTGCAATCAAAGCTCGATTGTTGTCTTGTGATCGATGGTGAATCGTTACAAGTACGTTGGACTCTCTTGTGTGTGTTCGACTAATCTGACATTTGCCGCAATAGCTCTGTCTGAATTTGTACAAGAATGAATTCATCGAAATAACCACGAAGCTGTCCGCTGTCGTCGCGTGCCGCTGTTCTCCTACGCAGAAAGCAGACGTGGCGCGTCTCATTCGTCACTACACCAAGAAACGGGTGTGTTGTATCGGCGATGGTGGGAACGACGTGAGCATGATACAGGCTGCAGACGTCGGTGAGTGCAGCGCTTCGACGGTCCTCTACCTCACCTCCCCGAAACTCACTTGCTCTCATACTTCTCTAGGTGTCGGAATTGTAGGCAAGGAAGGAAAACAGGCCTCTCTCGCCGCTGACTTCTCCGTCACTCAATTCAGCCATCTCACCAAACTCCTTATGTGGCACGGCCGCAACTCTTACCGTCGTTCTGCCAAACTCGCCCAATTCGTCATCCACCGTGGTCTGATCATCTCGGTGATGCAAGCCGTGTTCTCGGCGATATTCTATTTTGCACCGATCGCGTTATACCAGGGATGGCTTATGATCGGCTATGCGACGATCTATACGATGGCACCCGTGTTTTCGTTGGTGTTGGATACGGACGTGAACGAAGACTTGGCATTGATATACCCCGAGTTGTACAAGGAACTCACAAAGGTACGCGCCGAGTTCTTGTCCGCGCAGCGTTCCGCGACGACATGGATCCTCACGTTTCTTTGCAGGGTCGAGCACTCTCTTACAAGACGTTCTTCCAATGGCTGATGATCAGCGTATACCAAGGTCTGTATACCCCCTACATCAAAGAAACCGTCCAGTTCTCATACTCTTACTTCTTTCATTGTTGCGGACGCAGGCGCGGCCATCATGCTCGTGTCCCTCGTGCTCTTCGAGACTGAATTCTTGAATATCGTCTCCATCTCTTTCACCTCGCTCATCCTCAACGAATTGATCATGGTCGCCTTGGAGATCACGACTTGGTGCGCCCGCGTTTCCTTTCACCCGTCACACGTGTCATTGACTACTCCCGCACATCAGGCACACGTACATGGTTATCTCGGAGGTGGTCACGCTCTTCTTTTATGTGATTAGCATCGCTTTCTTACCGGAATACTTTGGTGCGCTCGCTCTCCACAAACCGACAACGAACCACACAGCTCACCTGCTTGCTCACACAGACCTCGAATTCGTGGTGTCCACTCGTTTTGCATGGAAAGTGGCGGTCATCGTGGCGATCAGCGCACTGCCTCTGTACGTTATCAAGTTGATACGCAGTCGGATCGCACCCGCGTCGTCGAGCAAGTTGCTCTAGCCGTACTAGATGGACCTAGTCCCACCTTGTTTTTGTGTAACTTATCTCGGAGGACTTGCGCACAATGCAGACATTTTTAAATCTTTATGATGTATTTCTGCTTTGTTTACCCCGAACGTACCATCGACCTAGGTGGATATTGCAGATGAAGCACATGAAACATGGTAAAGGAGCGGGGTACAGAACGAACGTCTTGAGAGTCAACAATATAAGGGGGTAGAGAAGCAAACAAAGAAGCTACTAATGGGGTGTTACTACACTTATCTAGAGTCAGTTGCCGTGAGGTGGTGGAGAGTGATTGATCGGATTAGCGAATGCGTTCGGGAAAAAGCTTGCAGGAGATTGCCAGGATGGTTCCGGACTGATGTTCCCCCACAGCGAACCACCGATCGGGGGTGGCCGCGGTGAACCAAAGCCGGGTAGGGGTGCAGGAGGACCCCAGGGTGGTCGTGCTTCAACAACGGCACGGGGGTTGGGCGTAGCCCAGGACTGACCGACAGCACCGACAGCACCAGGCACCATACGCCTCCCGGGAGGCGGAACGACCTCGTCATCATCTGCGGCGAGGGCAGATGATCCCAGGACGCCCTTTGGACTGGGAGACCGACGGACAGGCGAACCAGACGAAGACCCCGACGCTTCACAAGTAGTGGGTCGTGCGATGGGTGCTATCGGTACTGGTGGCGCGATGGGAGTGATGGGAACTGGCCTTGCAACGGGGCCGGGACCGGGCTCCGGCAAGGACGCTTTTCTGGAAGGACCAGCAGCGAGCTTTGTCGGGGAGGTGAGGGGATTCTGGACCGTTTTTGATGGGGGTCCTATAGGCGCGGGTTGAGGAAGCCCACGGTTGAAAGGCGAGTCGAAGGGTGACGGTGATCCAAAGCCTCTTTGGAGAGCAGATGGGGCTAGCGGGGGAGGCGGCCCTTGTGGAACCGAAGGTCCAGGTCCAAAGACTCCAAACGGCGGAGGCGGCGCATAAGGAGGTAATGAAGTCGGTGGCGGGACCATCCCTGGCGCTGGGGTGTAGAAGGGGGTTACCGGCGGTGGGAAGGCATTCGGAACAGAAGGCGCAACAGGGGTAACAGGCTGAGATGCAGTGGCCAAGGGGCGCTGAGGAGTTGCACGAGTTGGAGTAGCTGCTGGGGTAGGTGTAGCCGCGGGCTTGCTCAGTATCTTCTTCGTAGAGCCATTAGTGCTCTGTGAACGCTGAGTGGAACCCGAGGCACGAGGAGAGGTAGGTTGGCGAGCACTCTTGGCTGCAGCGCGTTGCTGTTGCGCAAGACGTTCCTTCTCAGTTTTCTCCTCGCGTTCCTTGGCCAGCTTCTTCTCTCGCTCCTCCTTCTCCTGCTGCTCCTTCCTAGCGGCCTCGCGTACAGCCTTCTCAGCAGCAGCCTTGGCCTCCCGTTCTTCCCTAGCTTTGCGCTCCTTCTCCTCTCTTTCGCGCCTTTCCTGCCTCACCCTTTCCTCCCTTTCTCTGCGCTTGCGCTCCCGCTCAGCTTCGCGTTCCCTCTCCTCTGCAAGACGCTTGCGACGCTCTTCATCTTTGCGTTGCTTCTCCTCTTCAGCAGCCTTGCGAGCAGCTTCGCGCCTGGCCTTCTCTTCCTCCTTTTTCTTGCGCGTCTCCTCCTCGTGTGCCTGTTGCTTAGCCTTGATAGCCGCATCCTCAGCCGCCTTCTCTGCAGCCTTAGCTGCTCGCTCTTCCTCCTTTGCTAGTTTCTGCTGCCTGAAACCACGATTGAGTAACGCACGCGAAACAGAGTAAAGCACACATTGTACTTTTTCTTGTCCTTCTTCTTCTGGTTCTGCGTCTGCTTCTTGGCCTCCCGTTCCTTCGTGAGCTTGTCTTCGTCCTCTAGTTCACGGAGTAGCTGCTGTTGACGTTCCTGGGCAACCTTTTCGCGGTACGCTTGAAGGACACGTTGCTCGAACATGCGGGCTGCAAAAATAGAAAACATCCGCTTCCCCTCCTCCATCTTCTGCTCCTCCGTCATGACCTTCATGTCACAAAGATCGCTGAGCGCAAGGAGGGAATGCCACCATTGAGATCTCACCTCCTCGTCATCGTCGTCGTCGTCGTCATCCTCTTCGTCTTCGTCCTCCTCATCACCCTCCTCGTCCTCCTCGACATCACTATCGTCCTCGACATCAGCCGCAGCTTCCTCCTCGCGCTGCATCCGACGCTCGGCAAGCTGTTCCATCATCTCCAAAAACTTCTGCCCATCATTTTTCAACAGATCGTCGGCGACGGTCAGGATATTGTTGGGGCCTGTAACAGAGATGAGAAAAAGTACCAGCGCAGATAAGGGGCGACATGCCTGTTACAGTGAGGCTACTGCCCAAATTAAATAGCCCGTCTCGACCGTTCGCCTTTGTACCGTTCACCGGTCTACGCCCGCGCGAACCGGCATTTCTTCGATCTCGGGGTTTCGCTTCCTCCTCTTCCTCTTCCGCACCATCTTCTTCTTCTTCTTCTTCCTCCTCCTCCTCCTCTTCCTCATCGTACTCCTCTTCATCCTCATAATCATCCTCGTCTCCCTCATCATCATCAAACTCACTCTCGTGTTTCGGAGGCTTTCGGCCGTTGGTAAGAGCGGGTGTTCTGTTTGACCGAGGAGGATGATGTGTGGGCTTTGTATGAGGATGACCAATGACAGCACCGTTCTTATCGAGTTCGACGCTGCCAGGGAAAGGCCCAGGCCCAGGTGGAGGTGGTATGGTGCCGCCGGAATTGACATAGCGCTGCTGATAGTTCGCGTACTGTTCTAGCTCCTCGTAATAAGCATCGTACAGTACCTCAAGCTCTTCTTCGATCGCATGTCTAAAAGTCGATTGATCAAACGACCACGGGGATGCCAGTAACGCAGTTGCAGGATTTTTTTTCCGAATCCGATCGGCGAACGCAGGGCAAGGAGCAAAAGGCCAAAAGTCATCATACGTCAGCCATTCGTTCTTTCCAATAATCAAGACACGTGAAAAAGGGTACCAACCGCTTCCGCCCACAGACAGCACAACTACAGCTATGCTTCTGTTGTTCCTTCATCTTCTTCAAGACGGTGTCCTTCTCGATCTTGACCAAATTGCGACGCTCGTCCTCTCCCAGACCGAGCCAAAACCCTTTGATCCGTTCGCGCTCCTCCGTCGTGCTCGTGCTCCAGATCTTACTGTTATTTTGGGAGCTCTTGGCGGAGCCTGAGCCGGCCGGTGGACGAGGTTTATGAGGCGCAGATTCATTTGATGATGGTGGCGATGGATGATGGTGGGCATGATTATGTGGATATGAATGGGCAGTTGCCGGTGCCTTTGATGCAGCTCGTGCAGTCCTGGCAGGCTGCTGGCCGTTACCGGGTGCTGCGGTGGCGGTAGTGGTAGTGGTAGTTGCCGCTGCTGTCGGCACATACGACATTGGCTGTTTTCCCTGGGCCCGGGAGCTTGGTGGAGGGTTTGCAGAAATGTTTTCTTTTGTCGCTGCTCGAGCTGCAGGCATGGCGTTGGCGGTGAGAGGAGGGCGCTTTGTCAAATCCACCGTTGCCGTGGGACGTCCTCTGCCCTTTTCCGGCGCCGACTCCGGTGCCGGGTTTGCCGAGCGTATGTCAGGAGTAGTTGCCGAGTTCGGCACGGAATGAGCCACCGGTGCTTCGGCCGGATTATTCGCAGAGTCTTTCCTCTTTTTCTGCTTGTGTTGCTTAGTAGTCTCAGTAGCCGGAATCGGCTCAGGTGAACGCGCAGTAGTGGTAGTCTTAGTGCTAATGTTAGTGGCCTTCTGCGGTCCTGTCGCTGTCGCTGTTGGAGATCGGGCAGGTGTCTTTCCATAACTCAGAACAACGTGGGCGACAGCATCAGGATTTGATGGATGTGGACCGGTGGAAGGGCGGGCGGGGTGAGGCTGCAAGTCAAACTCGTCTTCTAGGTCTTCGTCCTCAAAATTGCCGTCCACCTCATCTTCGCTGTAGTAGTCATCCTCGGCAAACTCGTGTTCCCCACCTTGAAATTCATTGAGAAGCACGACGTTTGTCTGTGGTAAAGGACCACGAGGAGGCTGGCCAGGCGCAGGGGGGACTGCTCCTAGTGCTGCGGCTGCTGCTTGCTCCACGGATAGTGTGAAGGCGGGATCGGAAAATATGGATGGATCAAAAGGTAACGGTGGATATGCGCCTGGGGGATATCCCGGAATGCCCTTTGTGGCCATTGTCGCCGTCGCCGTCGCCGTACCGTTTTTGAGGTACGTATCTGACTGTACCATCTGTTGGGCAATATTGTACATAGTTTGTGCCTTGGGGACTCTCATCAGGAAGCGATACGCAACAGAGTAGCAATCGCGCTCACGAAATTTTTGATGTGAGGCGGAAAGGATGACCAATATTCATCGTCTGCTAAAGCTGGACCGTTGGTTCCGTTCGGCTTGGGCAAAGGAGGCTGAGAGCTGGGCTGGGTCGCTTTCGTCCCAGTTCGACCGCTTGATTGCACCTGGATGTTGCGCCAATGCAAGTCGTTCGGGGTAGCCAGGATTTCTCCGTGTAGCTGGGTAGTCACTCCAGCACCAGGGCGAGCAAGCGCAGTGGCAGACGCCGCGACGTATCCTCTAGTGGTGATATGTACGGACTCGAGCTGAGAGAAGCCACTTATGGGCGGCAATGGTATGTCGGAATCCTCGAGGCTCTGCACGTCATCGCAAGGGTTTCCGTCCTGGAATGCAGCATTGTAAGGCTCCTTTCCCTTTCCCTTCTTCTTTTTATGCTTCTTCTCATTCGCAGCAAGCGGTGCTGGCTGCACGGGGGCGGCAGGCGCTGGGGAGCGTGAGTTTGGAGCGGAAGCAACGACAGGAGGTTTAGCCCTTTGCGATTTTCCTGCAGCCATTCTATGCGATTGCGGGATAGATTAACATCCACATGCTGTGAAGTGCCGAGTTGTGCTCACAAGAGGTATCAAGCTGCCCAAAGGGAGCGAAGAGAAGTAGGAGAACGATAAACCCTGTGGAGAAGCGGTGGAAGAGAAGAGATAGATGCGATCTTGAATGCTGTGTTGTGCGATTATCAGGAGCGATGGGAGGACGGAGAGGGCAGGATGGTCACAGACAGCGGTCGAGTGTCGCCCTGATCACTTTAACACGCCCAAATACGTCCTATCGGCAAGCGCCGTCGCACGTGACATTGTCAGATTCAGACGACGGAACAGCGGAACGGACAGCGACGCCGATCCAGAGACAACTACGATGTACTTTATCGTCCTTCTCATCCATGTCACTTGGTCATTCGTTTTCCTCCTTCCTTGAGGTCCCAAGTGAGGAAGAATTCAGTCGCCGGTCTACACATAAATGATATACGGAGTGCATTTGGCTACTCGGTTTGAATCGTATTAGGGTATTGTCTCCAAATCGTCCTACTACGTACGACGGGCTCCCTAGGATGGGGAGTTCCCGGCAAGATCATCTGTTGAAAATGCGACAATCTCCTCACTAGAAGGCCGCTGAACAATAATCCTGAAAGGTGACCAACACCGTCGAATGAAGCCCCACCGATGGTCTGTGACGCGTGGGTCATTCGGCCGCGCAGGAGTCTCCCCTCTAAAGATCGCGCCAAGGATCCGCATGTCGTGGGGATAGTAATGATACGGGACTTTGCCCGATAGAATCTGCTCGACGTCGCATGCATTGTCAAGGGTATGAAAAGTAATGCGATACGGCGGCGCCACAAACCTGCAACATAATGCCACCGAAGGAATATATGTCGCTTTGTATTGTTGGTCCGATATGCTGAGTCTTCGCATCCTCATGACCCAGAAAACCAAGCAGCTCGGGGGCCGCCCATCGTAATGTCCCTCTCGGTTTTCCGGTGGAGGAGGTGGCAAATGTCGATCCCTCTATTTCATCCAATATCGTCGAGAGACCAAAGTCGGAGATACAAGCCCTACCATCTGCGTTAATGAGCACATTGGACTACATGATCAGCACGTCAGGCAGTGTGTCTCGACAGTGAACGTGGACAATGCCACATACATCAGATAAATCACCGTGCACAATAGAGTGTGAATGCACTACCAGGAAGCATGCGTCATGTGAGTGACGGATATATTGTTACAGGGCACTCACGGTACTGTAAGCCGGAAGCAACATCGTGAATCTACATCATTAAAACAATCAACATGTTAGATCAACCACTTTAAGCACATTGGCCGCGGTCATGCACACCAGAGCGAGAATTCGCAGTATTTCTAGGTCGACGCCGCAACGTTCCAAATACGATGTCAATGTGCCATTTTCGAGCCATGGGCACACCATCGCAGGAAACAGTCCGAAACCCGAAGTTGTCCCAAACAGTGGTAAAACGTTGGGATGATTGAGCTTCATCCATACTTTGACCTCACGTCGTAGTCGCTGGAAAACTCCGGTGTCAGAGATGAGATGATATGTCAGAGCGCCGGTTCCATATGCACTTTTCTTTTCTTGGAATGGTTGTCTTCACTGGAGTACACCTTCATAGCTTTTATTGCGACCTAGAGGGATTTCAGTCGTGCTATCAAAGGACACGATGGGTATGTACCTTGATTTCTTTCTGGTGCACACGGAATGTACCTTTGTAAATGTCTGCACATCCACCTGCTGCCACTGGGTATACGGATTCTCCATCACGGGTGATATACATTTTCAGGTCACCAGGGAACATAGACCGACTGTCACAAAGATGAGCTAGTCAGCGCACTTGCTAGTTAGTACGATCGCTCACATTTCGTCCACACTGTACGTGTCAACCTTATACTGCATGTCTTCATGCGCAAAATCTCCGGTTGGAGTCATATGGTCATCGTCTGCGTCGTGAAGGAAGGGCTTGTGCTCCGTACTTCTAC
>JBBPQL010000520.1:0-23288 GCA_038092515.1 Boletus subparvulus | reverse complement strand
TGACAAACCTCGTGGTGACCCTCTTTTAAGACCATCCTAAGGCGCTACAGCATCCTCGGTGGCTCACAATGGATCCATCATACAAACCTCCCAAGCTTTTCAGTGACGACTCCGACTCCGACGAGGGCTACGTTCCAAGCAAGCTCGACAAGGGCAAACGAAAAGCGGAAGGTGTGTCTCGTGCAGATTGCGTCCTCGCCGAGACTGAAACAGGTGGCGCTCTTAGAGCCTTTGGAAAGGGGGGAAGTCATCTCCCACTATCGAAATTCTTATCATGTACAATCTCAAGTTCAAAATGTCTCCTCTTCAGACTCGGACACGGACTCTGTGTTTCGGTCCGATTCTGACTCGACACCTTCTCCTCCGTTGGTGTCTGTTGACGCACGCTCGGATGGCGTTGCCACTGTTGGCTCTGATGGCGCCGAAAGTCTCTACCAGTCCGTCAACGAAGAAAATTCCCCGGATGATCAGGTGTGTTCATTCAACTGCACCCAGCTGGGATATCGAATTTGATCGTGGACCGATAGATGGATATAGACGCTTCGCCTCTCCAGCGCGATGAATTGGACTTGGCCCATTCCATCAAAGGCATGTATCGCATCCTCGACCTTTTCTCAGAGCAGGGTAGTGGTGGCCTGGGTGAGTACCCCAGTCAGACTTGCGCACTTGTTCTCATGATCGATCTGGTATCAGTCGATAAGATCATCATATCCCAAAACTCGCTCGAAGCATTCATAAGTAATGTCTGCCCGGGTGCATACGTATCAATGACAAAAGTCAACTTCAAGGCCCTTGACAAGTATGTCATCAAACCTGTCGGCGTCTACGGGAGCAAAGAGGAAATCGTTCGATTTCTACTTCAATTCGCTGCCATCGACGAGACAATGTATGTCATCCCGCTGAGACCGTCCACTCTGCAGTATTGACGCCCTGCTTTGACAGTGGAGCACAGCTTCTCGTCGATTCCGATACACATGTGCGCACGCAACCGACCCTCCGTTCAGGCTTGTACATCATCACGACGCCTGAGAAAACCGAGGGCTCTCATCAAATATTCGTTCTATATTGGCCCGAACAAACGACCTGGGATGACTCAGCGACTTCCTCCGTTCGTCGCAATCGTATCACGTTCATGAGGTTCGTTCAGATTGACACCATTCTAAATGACCGATGTTGAAATGCATCCCGCACAGGTACCTAACGAAGATGTGTGATCAAGTGGTGTCTTTGATCTCGCCCGAACACGCGCAAACCATCCTTTGGAGCGAGGAGGATAACGAGGATGAGGACATGCACGAAGTAGACCACGACGAGTCAGACAGAATGTTCACGTTTGAAGTTGCACAGACCAATGAACAAGAGGAAACGGTCTCTGTCCGCAAGGGATTCAAGGTCAGTTTCTGGTTTTGTGACTGGGGTATACGTTGACACGTCTGGCATTTGCGGTTCAACTTTAGGCCGTCTCGCGGGCTATCGCGCTTCCAGAAGCACCCGCCGAAGATTCAGATCAGATGAAACCTGCCCCGGTCGCGCCGTTTTTACTCTTTGGAGAGACGACGCAGGGATTCATGACAGTGGAATATCGAGAGGCGAGGGATATGCAGGATTCCTATAAAGGAATTTCTATGACGTCCATGCAACTCGGGACATATATGTGAGTGTACCTCTTTTCAAAAGGATTCATGCCCTCTGGCTACCTGTTTACCTCGTGTCAATAGGTCATCCGACCGCCTCCGCCTGAGCGAGCAATTGGACGAAGAGGCAGTAGAAATCTTGGTTAACTCCGGACTTCAGAAGCGCTTTCCACAGGAATGTAGGCACTGGAAAGCTGAGACCACCGCCGTGCACAGTATGTCGGACTCGAGCGTCAAGACGGAGATTGAGAATGCATGCAAGAAATTGCGAGTGGAGGTACCTATGCTCCGAAGGTCGTTGTTCGAGGCGGTGTTAGACGAAGTGTTGCGATTGTATCCGTGAGTGCGGTGCATCTCGGTTTGCATTGTTCGTATAATCATTCCGGGATATGTTAGATGCTTTGATCGAGGGGCGTTCGCTTATCATGTGGATGAAAGAGAGACGCCTGTGGATAATCCAGGTGCGTGATGGTTCGCTTCGAGGATTCAAATCAATACATATTGATCCATGACCTCAGAACCCCTCTCCAAATTCCTGACGCTCTATCCGAAAGCAAATGACAAAGTCACGCAGCAGCTGAGCAAAGACTTCCAGAATATTTCTGACCAAGATTTTCGCACTGCCAAGAACCGTATCGGTCTATTCAAGGATCTGGTTCCGCTCTTGGACAAGAAACACTTGAAGCTAGATAAGGAGGCACGTCTGCAGATCTTGGAGGCCGTATTGGCGGGAGAGATAGAGCAAGCCAAGGCTAATGTCAAAGCGAATAGTGGGGTTGGCAGCAGGTTGAACAACGTAAGACCCAGTTTGAACCCGACGACGTGGGCTCCGGGTATCCGGTCGGTATTGTCCAGGACGTTTTCGGGGGAGAACGACGTCGAAGGCGTGTTGGACAATCTCATTCGCCGCGCGACAGATGCGGCAACGCAGGTCTCTGATAGTCAGTTCTTGAGTGAGCTGGAGAAGGACGTGGAGCAGTACGCGAAGCGTATTCCCGAATTCAAGGTGTTGGCGGAGCGGGCAAAACTCAAGACATTTGAGCACTTGGAGGTCAGCATCATGAGGACGGTAAAGAAGCTCAAGCCGGCAGTGCACAGGATACAAGAAGAAGATTGTACAGAGCGGATCAAGCGCGAAAGTGAAAAGAGAGCGAAGGAGAACCTGGACAAGTTGAGAATTAATCTGATCAAGCATGTGAACGATTTGTCTACACAGACTGCATACTCGTGCGTCCCCAACCTGTTCTTGTTGGTTGATCGTCACCCGAGACTGACGTTCTTAGGCATACTTTGTCCATAGAGCATGCGGAGGAGCTTCGAAAGGAGCGGTACTATGGTGAGTGGTTCTCATGGACATGCACCGCGGTCGGCATTCAGCCGTATGGTAGGTTTGTATTCCTCAACGTCGTATCGGATCTCGGGTTCGCGAGCGTCGCAACAAGATCCAATGGCGATATACACAGTGCACCTGATGAACATGACGGCACAAGATCAGCACGAGTTGCAACTGAACCCAAATGCAATCCCTTCACCACGGTTCAAGTTCAGTCACACATTCACATTGCCATTGGGCTATTCCGTGGTGTGCGTCTTCGTTTTCTTCGCTTGATTTGTGTAACTTGAGCTGAACCCTGCCTTCGTTTCGAGCAGACGAGCGCAGTTACTCGAAAGCGAGAAACTCTTGTTGGTCGTGGCCGATCGTGCGGGGAACTTGAGTGTCTATCTTGATCGACTGGCGGGTATGGATGGCGCCACGGCGCACGGTCGCGGGAAGCCACTCAATCGTGCAAAGATTGGGCAGGAGTTTCTGTTGGCATACGACGAGTCAAAGAAGATGCTGGCGGTGGTATCGTCGGACAAAGTATGTTCGCTTACGTTTTGCATCCGTGTTGTTGATCTCTCCCACGTTCGCAGCTCCTATTGCACATTTTCGTGTTCGACGACGCGCGTGGATTTCAGGCGTTGGGAAGTGCAATCAACTTACACCCGTGGTACAACGATGCGTCCATTCGCCTCGCGTGTTTTGTGAGCGGAAGCGAAGAACTGCTCCTTGTCGATTCACAGGCGCAGGCGAGGGTGTTTTCTTTGGTGACGCTCCAGTTTCGGTGTGTTTGATCTTGGTTTCCTCAGTCTCTCGCTGATGAGGGATGGGAATGATAGACCGGCGACACTCCAGCTTGAGCAAGTGCCATATAGTGTGAGCTCGACGCCCGATGGTGCTTGTCTGCTGGTCGCACAAGCCAAGGGGAGCGACTTGGCAGTAACAGCTTACCATTGGAGTACCTTTGGCTCCACGGAAGGGACCCCGCTGGACCTGGCCCCGCTCACGGTTGAGAACGGTCCTGTCGTTACGTCATTGATCAGCCGAACAGCGGTGCATGTCGTTGCCCTTGATTTTGAGGCGCACACATGCCGATCACATGCGTTGGACATCACTCGTAAAGTGACCGAGTTTACGTTCAAAGAAAAGGGTGCGCGCGGTTCTTCCGCACGACGGCAAGGGTCAGGAGGAAATGCGACCGCCCACAACTCTCTTGTCGATTGTCACGCCGAAGTCTGGACCCGTTTCCCTGTCTTGCCTGCAGTGCAGCGCGAAACGATATCCTCGTCAAGCCTCCGAAGCGCGCGAACGCTCGTGTTTGTGACGGATCGCGATTATCAGCGGTATGCACCGCACTTCACGGAGATGATCCTCGCGTTTGAGAGGGCGACTAAGAAGCCAACGGGGGATATGCTCAAGTTCATCCAGGTCTCGGCAGCGTCGTTTGCCGTCTTTGCTGCCGAGTTGTGCGGCATTGGGGAGCGCCCGAACTCGACCCGGAATCGTGCATGGAACGTCTCAGCTTACCGCGCAGGTGAATGGCTCGTTGAATTCCTATGCTTGATTCCTATCCACCTCGCGCTGGCGAAGGACAACCGGTTTGTGCCGCTCAAAGATGGGGTTTACTCGCCCGACCTGGAAAGGTCGTTGTTGGGTGCAGACGTGAACCGCATCGTGGATAGTCTCTCGTTTGGGTGGTACGAGTCATTATTCCAGTCGTATATGGCATCCAAGGTGTGTATTGTCGCTCTCATTGGTGCGACGGTTCGCTTACCATGGTACCGATGATAGCCTGTCAAGGTGGTATCCTCGATGGGGGAGCAATCGGTCGGGAAGAGTTTTGCGTTGAATCATCTCGTCGATACGTCGTTTGCTGGTTCAGCGATGCGGACGACGGAGGGGGTGTGGATGTCGGTCACACCGACTAAGGATGCTTTGATCGTTGCACTCGATTTTGAAGGTCAGTCCGTGCAGCCTCTCGCATTGCTTACTGCGCCTCATTCGGTCATTTCGTTGGTAGGTGTACACAGTATCGAAAGGTCTGCTCAAGAGGACACATTACTTGTTTTGTTCAATACCGCTATCTCCAACTTAGTGAGTAGAATGAAGTAGCATGGACCAGGAGGAGGTAGAGATACTGACCAATAACGTTTCGTGGTGTAGGTACTATTCCGCAACAACTTCGCGCTCAGTCGCGACATTACTGGGCTATTTCAGTCGTTCCAGTCGAGTTCGACAGTGCTGGACCCCAAGGCGAATCCGTCATTATTCCAGTCGACGCTGGTCATCATCATTAAGGTACGTCTGCTACGGTTGGCCACCGCATCAACTGCGTCGACAGGATTCGTCTGAGGCGTGTTTCCTTGCTGTCTTAGGATGTTGTCGACTCAGACAAGGCCGAAATCGCCAAAGAGTGTGTAATGTTTTCTTGTCATTTTTTCGTCGTTTATGAGAGATGTTTTCTCTCCCTAGATTCTCCCTCAAGTTCCAACGCATCGTGCAAGATGAGCAAGAGGCGAATTTCATCTCTCGACTTCATGCTGGGAAGTTGAACATCATTCCATGGTAAGAATCAAGCGCACTTGGATGGATCTACATAACTCACGAAATGTCGCTGATCCCTCACACAGGCCAGTCATCGAGTCAAAGGAGTTTTACAAGCTATTCCCTGCGGTGAAGCGACAGTTGGACAAGCAGGTGGTCACGCACCGTTCGGCTGGGGAATTTTTACACTTGATGAAGACATTGATGGCCAAATTAAAGGTGAGGGTCGTTTCTCGCAAGGCAAGGTCATGGTGCGCCTTACTCACTCGTGACCGTGTTCCAGGCAAACGACTGGGGTGCCATGTCTCGTAAGAATGCTCATTTTACTTGTTTGGATTATGTGACGAGTTCCGCGTTTAGAAACAATGGCGTCTCATCGTGCACAGCTGATTTCGACGCTTCTTGCAAACGCGCTTGCCTTTGGATATGCGGAGATTGACCCCGAGCGCGAGCCTCTAAAGGTGAACTTACTCATGATCTGCTCCCTGCGTTGGCTACGATACTGATCTCGTTGGTTCAGAATCTGGATACAGACATGCCAGTCGACCTCCCAGATACAACCCACCAACTCTTCATTGGCGGAGGCGGCGATCAGTCTTCGTCTCGCGAACGCATGCTGACGATGCTTCGGACGGCCTGGCAGGGCTACGCAACCCGCCAATACACCACCGAAGATGAATGGATTGCAGGCTTGACCCAGCACCTCGAGACGATCGTGAACTTGCGGATCGCCCACGTATCTGAATGGCTGGACCAGAACCTATCGCGGTTCCAGGCAGTCGATGGTGGCGGCGGGAGCCACGCACGCATCGATGAGTTGAAACGTCACTTTGAGAGCTCGATCGTGGACCTGAGGGGTAGCATCCAACTGTGTGGGATGACATGTGGAGGATGTCAGTTGCGGTGCGTACAGAGTCGGGTGCACGAGGGTGTGCACGACTGTCAGTCTGACCATCTGTGCGTGCATGAGTGTGATTTCTGTTTGGCGCATGAGCCAGAGGAGCATCGGGCATGCACCATGAGGTGAGTGATATATAGATGGTAATGTCGTACGCCTGTCCTGATTACGTCCCAATAGCGCGGGCCACGCGGGGAAGCATATGTACGGTTTCGTTGCTTTGACTGAGCGCGGCTCACGCTCTTTTGTAGATGTGTCGCTAACCAGCATTTGTGTGGGAAATCGTGCAAATTCTCCGGAAGGCATGGATGTCTGGATGTATGCGCAAAGGTATGTGCTTTCGTTCGAGGTGTTGACGTTGATCTGACTCGGACGACAAAAGGTGATTGATCACACCGACGAGGAGCATCTCTGCGCGGCTCCAGTCCACGCTTGTGGGAGGGTGAGCCATCGCTGACTGCTTTAAACCTGTTTGCATGCCCATTCTGAAGCGATGTGCTCTTTATAGCCATGTGATCTCTCCGACGTGCACCTGGTCGACGGGAGTGCATATTCGTGTCCTGGGACGTGCCGAATTCCAAGGTAACTACTTCTCTTGGGGTAATATCACTTATTTACACGCTCATACTCGTTGGAAGCGACGTCGATCATGCCCTCCATCAATGCGATGCACGCTTCTGCTCTATCCAGTGCCAGTTGTGCAAACGTCTGTGTGCAGACCAAGATCACATGCATGGGCTTGACTCGAGCGCGATCCATCTCTGTGGGTGCGTAAGATGTTGACGCGGCGGTAATATTTGTCGTTGATCGGTGAACTACAGACAAGAACATTTGTGTTCTGCCGTTTGTGCTGCTCCGGGTATATGTGAGATCGAAACAGCGCCGCATTCCATTGAAGCGACGTTTACGGGTAAAAACGAAACGTTTCAGTATACCAAGGTATATCGTCTGGTCTCGAATGTCTGTTCTGGCACTGACCCTTCCTGCAGTATTCTCAGGGTTCGTTGGAGTTCCCGTATGCTTTCCCGCATTAACCTGACGATGTCCCGGAATAACAGCTGCGAAACGCTTAAAATGCGTCAAACCGATTCCGCCCGGCGCTACGAAGCACAAGGGGCCTCACAACCATAGCCTGGACAAGAAAGTCGTTCATTTTTGCGAAGCCAAGTATGGTTGTCGAGTGTTTTGTGCATGTTTCTTTCTCTCATATCATTTAGATGCGACAACTGTGGTTACTTTTGCACGTTACCTCTTGGTAAGTTGCAAGCGCGGACCCGCAATTCGGACACGTACTTATGACTCACTCAAAGGCCATCCACAACAAGAACACGAGACACGGCATGGGTCCATGTCGCGTACCCGCTGGACCGTGGATGGTCCGGACGACGTACCGTTAGAAATCGAAGGGCGCAAATTCTCCACCAATGACGAAGGTGCACCAATGATGTGTAACCTCGTTTGCTCAGCGATGGGGCGTCACGTCCACATTGACTATTGTCGCGCGGTCGATGAGGCGGCGTGTGCTGGCAACGAGGAGCTGCAGCACCTGACGAGGAGGATGCAGCCTGATCCTGATCGAGCAAAGGACGTGCTCACACACAGTTTGTTCTGGAAACGGAGTGGTGAGTGTTGTTTGGGTGCATTTGCATTGGCCGATCGTCCGTCTAAATTGTCCCCCGACAGGTTTCAAGGACCCGTACTCGAGAGAAGAGCAGGCTAACTTTGGAAAATGGTAGGTTCCCGTTTGGGTTTTCTTTTGGTAAGGATCGAAAGTTGACATACATCGAAAGTGATGCCATGTGTGCAGGTACGCGAGTCTCCATTGTCATTTTACTACCCAGGGGTTGTCTCACGAACATGATCGATAGGTCCCGAACACACGGCTGCTGGGGGCGGTGCAGCTATACCTTCTTACTGTGCCCTTCCCCTTTTCCATGCGCCGTTGAACCCCAACACTGCCCCTGCCGGAGTGGGTTATATCTCTAATGACGGGCATCAGTTCACATGCAGGAACCCGGTCGTGATGCAACAAGCCTTCCATGTGTGAGTTCCTCCGCGTGCAGAACGAGAAATTTATTTGATGCGGCTTTGACAGGATCTTCGTGGCTGACCAGTAGGTTCCGTTTGGTCTGATCTCTACGGTAAATTTACTCACCATCCTCGTGTGATAGTTCTGGCTCGATGAGTTTGACCGATAGAAGGCCACTTCCCAATACGCCGGCGACTCCTCGAATCAGTGCTCGATCCAACAATCGATATGGTGCTGTGCTTTCGTCATTGCATAGTTTCTGGACAGCACGTGCAGCGGCAATCGCGAGCTCCAATGCTGCGCGACGGGACGCATATAGTGTGCTCTTGTTTAACCATGGCGTTGCAACCCCGATCGTAAATGATTTTGCGAGCGCACCAGATCAGCTATTGGACGCTCTCCTTGGCTTTGCTGCAAATGGCGGCACCAACTTTAGTCTCGCGATTCAACGAGCTCAAGCGGCCATGGAGCAAAGCTGGAGCACGGAAAGGTAAGTTCGTGTCTTTGTTCACTCCCTTTTAACAGCAGACCTCCCATTGGTACAGATACCCGGTCATTGTTTTCCTTTCCGATGGTGAATGTAGTATTGGCGACGACATCATGCAGGATCTGTGCCGCACCGCCGTCCGACTTGGGTAAAAATTGTTATTTGCTCAGTACATCTCGTTCGAGCTAACGTACCTTATCTTTTGCAAATCGCAGAAAAGCGGTTTCGTTTCATGCGGTGTCGTTCGGTCCGGATGGTTCTTCAACGTACCTGCGTCGCATGGCCCAGATTGCGCAGGATGCGCAGAACAATGCGCCGAGAGATCCACTCGCGCCTGCCGCTGCAACTATCCTCTCGTCGTATACAGAAGCGCTCGATACGGTACGTGTGCATGCCTGTGGTACCCAGGCTACATGGACACTTACCGTCTTATGGTTTACACCATGCTAGGTCCAACTGGCGGAGACGTTCCTGGGTATTGCGGAGTCGTTGAGAAAGCCGAGAGGGGCACTGCTGCATTGAGGTGGATATTGTTTGTCATATTTTGGTGCTCTATTTGTGAGGTTTTTTTACGTCCGGGTGTCGCGTGTACGATATCAACTCATCGGACCACTTTTAAACTTTTCACTCCAGGTTGACTGTACCCCTGTAAAGCCTGAGGCGATGATATTGACCTATCCCAAAGTAGACGTGTTTTGGGGGTAGAACGAGTGAATGAATCGATTTATTTGGCTAACTACGAGCGTCAAGTTGGTAGTCTAGTGTCCAGCATTCACCTCCGCTTCGTCCGTCGTCCGCGTGACAACCCGCGACAAAATACAGTGTGCATTACCGAAGGATTTCGAGGAAACCTCAAAACTCCCATTTATTGATGCCAAAATTTACATCAAACTGGGATTGTCCATCCTAGATGCGACCATTTGACCTGCGAAGGCGAACAGCGCAAGACTATTCGGGAGTCTCGGCGCGCTGACGCTTCACACTCCGCTTCGGCACTGGTCGGCGGGCTGACACTGAAGTGATGATTCAATTCCGGCGTGGCAATCTGCTTTTGACGATCTCACTCATTTTTACTTCAAATGAGCTCGTTCGAGCTTGCAGCATTCTAAAATATGCAATGGAAACGATATATCGGTGTGGACAACGGAAAGGTTGTGTAGAATTCTCGATGTTGACGAATGACCTTAACTGACAAAGTTGCTGTACAACTCCCACTCTAACTACCTACAGTCTTTTTTTGCTACTTACAGAACTCCACTGACCCTCCACAAATATCTCAAAGTGCTACTGGTTCTCGGCGGTTCACAATGGATCCATCCCACAAACCTCCCAACCTTTTCAGCGACGACTCCGATTCCGACGAGGGCTACGTTCCACTCTTAGAGCCTTTGGAAAGGGAGGAAGTCGCCCCGGTCTTCCGCTACCGAAATTTTTATCGTGTACACCCCCAAGCGCAAGATCTGTCTTCTTCAGGCTCAGACACGGACTTGGTGTTCGGGTTCAATTCTGACTCAACGCCTTCTCGTCCGTTGATATCCATTGACGGGCGTATCACGGATGGTGTTGTCACTATTGGCTCTGATGGCGACGAAAGTCTCTATCACTCCGTCGACGAAGGAAATTCGCCGGGTGCTCAGGTGTGTTCATTCAACTCAACCCGACTTGGATATCGAATTCGATCGTAGATCGATAGATGGATATAGACGCTCCGCCTCTCCAACGCGATGAATTGGACTTGGCCTATTCCATCAAAGGCATGTATCGCATCCTCGACCTTATCTCGGAGCAGGGTAGTGGTGGTCTGGGTGAGTACCCAACCTGCGCGCTTGTTCTCACGATTGATTTGATATTAGTCGACAAGATCATCATATCCCAAAACTCGCTCGAGGCATTCATAAATAGTGTTTGCCCGGGTGCATATGTATCGATGACCAAAGTCAACTTCAAGGCCCTTGACAATTCTGTCATCAAACCTGTTGGCGTCTACGGGAGCAAAGAGGAAATCGTTCGATTTCTATTGCAACTCAATGCCATTGAGGAGACAATGTATGTCATCCTGCTGGGACTGTCTATTCTTTGTAACATTACACCCTGCTCTGACAGCGCGGGGCAGCTTCTCGTCGATTCCGATACACATGTGTGCACGCAACCGACCCTCCGCTCAGGCTTGTACATCGTCACAACCCCAGAGCGGGCCAGGGGCTCTCATCAGATATTTGTTCTATATTGGCCCGAACAAACGACTTGGGATGACTCTGCAGCGTCTTCCGTTCGTCGCAATCGTATCACGTTTATGAGGTTCGTTCAGATTGACGCTATTCGACATGAGTTGCGTCGAAATTCTTCTCGCGCAGGTACCTGACGAAGATGTGTGATCAAGTGGTGTCTTTGATCTCACCCGAACACGCACAAACAATCCTTTGGAGTGAGCGGGAGAGCGAGGAGGACATGCACGAAGTCGACTACGACGTGTCAGACCGAATGTTCACATTCGAAGTTGCACAGACTAACGAACAGGAGGAAACAGTGGCTGTTCGCATGGGATTCAAGGTCAATTCGTCCTGGTTTTGTGATTGTGGTGGGCGTTGACACAACCATTTGTGGCTTAACTTCAGGCCGTTTCGCAGGCTATCGTGCTTCCAGGAACACCCGCAGAAAACCAGAAGCCGATGAAGCCCACGCCGATCGCGCCGTTTTTACTCTTTGGAGAGACGACGCAGGGATTCATGACAGTGGAATATCCTGAGGTAAGGGATATGCAGGATTCCTATGAAGGAATTCTAATGACGGTCGTGCAAATCGGGACATATCTGTGAGTGTACTTCTTTTCAAAAGGATTCACGATCTCTGATTACCTGTTTGTTTCGTGTCAATAGGACATCCGACCGCCTCCACCTGAGCGAGCAGTTAGACAAAGAGGCCGTGAGAATTTTGGTCAGCTCCGGACTTGAGAAGCGCTTTCCGCAGGAATGCAGGCACTGGGAACATGGGGACACAGCTGTGCACAGCATGTCAGAATCGAGCGTCAAGACGGAGATTAACAATGCATGTACGAGATTTCGAAGGGAGCTGCCGGCGCTCCAAAGGGCGATATTCGAGGCGGTCCTAGACGAGGTATTGCGACTCTATCCGTGAGTAGACCGCGTATTTACTTCGAGATGTTCGTCACTCATTCCATACGTTGTTAGGTGCTTTGATCGTGAGGCCTTTGCATACAATGGTGATGATGACGAGAAACATGTGAACGATTTAGGTAGGTATTGGCCAGATCTCAGGATTGAAATCGTTGCACACTGATGTTGGTCATCTCAGGCCCCCTCTTGACACTCTATCCAAGAGCACAGGACGTAGTTGTGCGGCAACTCAGTCAAGCATTTCGGACCATTACCGATCAAGAATTTCGAGATATCAAGGACCGTATCTGTCTGTTTAAGGCATTGATGCCACTCTTGGAAAAGAAGCCGAAGAAGCTCGACAAGCAGGAGTGCGTGGCGATATTGGAGGCGGTGTTGAAGGGGGATATTGATCAGGCTAAGGAGAATGTGAAAGGGAATAACACGGGTGGTGGCGGTGGCGGTAAGCGGGCGCTGGGCTTCTTTCGGTCTGCAGTGAAGACATTGTTGAAGGGAGAGAGCGACATGGAGAACGTGTGGGACGATCTTTTTCGACGTGCCACAGATGCGGCGCGGAAGATCACCGACAGCCAATTTCTAACTCAACTGGGAGAGGACTTGGAACGATTTGGACAGTACTATGACCTGTTGCAACCATTGGCGGACAAGGCAAAACAGAGGGCATTTATGCGCTTGGAGGATGACATCACAAAAACGACCGACAAGCTCACGCCAGCAGTCCACAGGATACAAGAACAAGATTTTACGGAGCGGATCAAGCTCGAACAAGCTAGTCGTGTAGAAGAGGAGTGTAAGTTGAGGGTGGATCTGATCAGACAGGTCAATAATCTATCCGCACACACCCCGCATACGCAAGTCATATCCATATTCCGACCGAATGAGTGCTGATGTATTCTTATAGACATACATTGTCCATCTCCGAGGTCCGAAAGGACAGGTACTCGATAGGTTAGACGCCGTATCTTCTGTATGCTCCGTCTCGACACCCATGATATATTCTTTTCACTAAGGATTGGCCTCATCGGCAAAGTATCGCATTACAGGTTCGCGGGCGTTACGACAAGAGCCGATGGTGACGTATACGGTGCATGTGATGAACCTGACGGCGCAAGATCAGCACGAGTTGCAGCTCAATCCAAGCGCGATCCCTTCGCCACTGTTTGCTAGGTTTAGACACACGTTCAACTTGCCACTGGGCCATTCCATAGTGTACGTCTGGCGTGCTCCCTTCTTGCCGCTGAACTGAATTCTTTGTCCGCGCTCGGACCAGACGCGCGCAACTTCTGGAAGCAGAGAAGCTCCTGCTGGTCGTCACCGATAGTGCGGGAAACTTGTTTGTCTACTTGGACGGTCTCGCGGCCATGGCTGGTGCCATCACACGCCGCCGTGGGAAATTCCTCAATCGTGAAAGGATTGGGCATAAATTTCTGTTGGCATACGAAGAGTCGAAGGGGCTGCTGGCGGTCGTATCGTCGGAGAAGGTACGTTGTTACGTATTCGCTTACGTTACTGCGATCGTGATGTCTCACATTCAAACCACAGTTCCAGTTGCACGTTTTCGTGTTTGATGACGTGCGCGGGTTCCAGGCATTGGGAAGCGCAATCGACTTGCATACGTGGTACAATGATGTGTTGTCGATTCGATGTGCATGCTTTGTGAGCGGAAGCGAAGAATTGGTCCTCGTCGATTCACAGGCGCAGGCGAGAGTGTTTTCCTTGGTGACACTCCAGTTTCGGTGCGCCTGATCTTGGTTTCTACGCGAGTTTCGCTGATGAAGGACGGGAATGATTAGACCTGCGACACTCCACCTTGAGCAGGTGCCTTACAGTGTGAGCTCGACGCCCGATGGCGCTTGTCTGCTGGTCGCACAAGCGAAGGGGAGCGACTTGGCAGTGACGGCTTATCACTGGAGTACCTTTGGCTCCACGGAAGGAATCCTGCTGGACTTGGCCCCGTTCACCATCGAGAGCGGTCCTATCGTCACGTCGTTGATGAACCGAACAGCGGTGCATGTCGTCGCGCTTGATTTTGAGGCGCACGCATGCCGATCGTACGTGTTGGACATCACTCGGAAAATGACCGAGTTTATGTTCAAGGCAAAGGGTGCGCGCGGTTCTTTCGCACGACGGCAAGGGTCAGGAGGAACTGCGACCGCACATAATTGTCTTATCGACTGTCACGCCGAGGTCTGGACCCGTTTCCCGGTCTTACCCGCAGTACAGCGCGAAACGATCTCCTCGTCAACGCTCCGGAGTGTCCGGACGCTCGTGTTTGTGACGGATCGTGATTATCAGCGATACGCGCCGCACTTTACGGATATGATCCTCGCGTTTGAGAAGGCGACTAAGAAACCAACGGGTGACATGCTCAAGTCCATTCGGGTTTCGGCTGCGTCGTTTTCCGTCTTTGCCGGCGAGTTGTGGGAGGGTGGAAGGCTCCCAAACTCGGCTCAGAATCGTACATGGAATGTCTCAGCTTACCGCGCGGGAGAATGGCTTGTCGAATTCCTATGTTTGATCCCGATCCACCTCGCGCTGGCAAAGGACAATAGGTTCGTGCCGCTCAAAGATGGAGTATATTCACCCGACCTGGAGAAGTTGTTGCTGGGTGCAGACGTGAACCGTATCGTGGATAATCTCTCGTTTGGATGGTATGAATCCTTATTTCAATCGTATATGGTATCCAAGGTGGGTGTTGTCATTCATTTCAGTGCGAGGGTCCTCTCATTCGTGATGACGATGATAGCCCGTCAAGGTGGTGTCATCCATGGGGGAGCAATCAGTCGGGAAGAGTTTTGCGTTGAATCATCTCGTCGATACATCGTTTGCTGGGTCTGCGATGCGGACGACGGAGGGGGTGTGGATGTCTGTTACGCCGACCAAGGATGCTTTGCTCGTTGCGCTCGATTTTGAAGGTCGTTCCCGTCCAGTCTTCCACCTCGCTCACTCCACCTCATTCCGGCATGCATTACTTTTCGTCTGTAGGTGTACACAGTGTTGAAAGGTCCGCTCAAGAGGACGCATTGCTCGTTTTGTTTAACACTGCTATCTCCAACTTGGTAAGTAGAATGACGCGGCATGGACCAAGAGGAGGTAGAGATGGCGACCAATCACGTTTCGTGTTGCAGGTATTATTCCGCAACAATTTCGCGCTCAGTCGTGACATTACTGGACTCTTTCAGTCGTTCCAGTCGAGTTCTACAGTGTTAGATTCAAAGGCGAATCCGTCATTATTCCAGTCGACGCTGGTCATCATCATCAAGGTACGTCTACCGCGGTCGGACATCGCATCAGTTGCGTCGACAGGATTCGTCTGAGGCGTGTTTCCTTACTGATTTAGGATGTCGTCGACTCGGATAAGGCCGAAATCGCCAAAGAGTGGGTTGTGTTTTCTTGCAGAGCTGTTCACGACAGATATTTTGTCTTCCTAGATTTTCGCTCAAGTTCCAACGCATCGTGCAAGACGAGCAAGAGGCGAATTTCCTTTCTCGGCTTCATGCTGGGAAGTTGAGCATCATTCCTTGGTAAGAACAAGGCGCGCTTGGATGAATCCAAATAATTCTTAGAATTCTCGCTGGTCCCTCACGCAGGCCAGTGATTGAGTCACAGGAGTTCTACAAGCTATTCCCTGCCGTGAAGCGACAGTTGGATGAGCAGGTGATCACGCATCCATCGGCCGGGGAGTTTTTGCACTTGATGAAGACATTGATGGCCAAATTAAAGGTGGGGTCGTTTCTCCCAAGAAAAGGACATTGCGTGTCTTGCTCACTCGTAAACGTGTGCCAGGCGAATGATTGGGGTGCTATGTCTCGTACGGACATGCCCGTTTCGCGTGGTTGGGTTATTTGACAAGTTCTGCATTTAGAAACTATGGCGTCTCATCGTGCACAGCTAATTTCGACACTCCTTGCTAACGCGCTTGCCTTTGGATATGCGGAGATTGACCCAGAGCGCGAGCCTCTGAAGGTGAGCCTACGCATGACATACCCTGTGCCGGCTATCATACTGACCGTGTCGGTGTAGAATTTGGATACAGACATACCAGTCGACCTCCCAGATACACCCCACCAACTGTTCATTGGCGGTGGCGGCGATCAGTCTGCGTCTCGCGAACCCGTGCTGACGGTGCTTCGGACAGCCTGGGAGGGCCACGCATCCCGTCAATACATCACCGAAGATGAATGGTTTGCAGGTTTGACCCAGCACCTCGAAACTATCGTAAACATCCGGATTGCCCACGTACGTGAATGGCTAGACCAGAACCTATCACGGTTCCAGGCGGTCGGTGGCGGTCGCGGGTGCCACGCGCGCATCGACGAGTTGAAACGTGACTTTGAGACCTCGATTGTGGACTTGAGGGGGAACGTTCAACTGTGTGGGATAACGTGTGCGGAATGTCAGCTGCGGTGTGTAAAGAGTCGGGTGCACGAGGGTGTGCACGACTGTCAGTCCGGCCATCTCTGTGTGCATGAGTGTGAATTCTGTTTGGCTCTGGAGCAGGAGAAGCATCGGCCGTGTTCAATCAGGTGAGTGATGTATGAATTGTGATGTTGTATGTCTGGTGCTGAATACGTTGCGATAGTGCCGGCCACGCGGGGAAACACATGTACGTCTTCGTTGCTTTGGCTGAGCGTGCAGTGGCTCATGCTTTTTTGTAGATGTGTCGCGGACGCGCATTTGTGTGGAAAATTATGCAAATTCGCAGGAAGGTATGGTTGTCAGGATGTATGCGCACAGGTATGTGCTTTCGTTCGAGATGCTGTTCTGACTCTGACGAAATCATAGATGATTGATCACACCGACGAAGAGCATCTCTGCGCGGCTCCAGTCCACGCTTGTGGGAAGGTGAGCCATCGTTGACTGCTTTGAATTTCTTTGCATGTCCATTCTGATGCGCTATGCTCCTTGTAGCCATGCGATCTTTCCGACGTGCACCTGGTCGACGGGAGTGTACACTCATGTCCTGGAACGTGTCGAATCCCAAAGTAACCACCTCTCTTGTGATATCACTTATTTGCATCCGCTCATGCTCGTTTGAAGTGACATCGATCATATCCTCCATCGATGCGATGCACGCTTCTGCTCTATCCCTTGCCAGTTGTGCAAACGTCTGTGTGCAGACCAAGATCGCATGCATGGTCTTGACTCAAGTGCGATCCATCTCTGCGGGTGCGTATGATATCGACGCGACGGTGATATTTGCCTTTGATATATGAATTACAGACTAGAACATTTGTGCACTGCCCTGTGTGCTGCTCAGGGTATATGCGAGATCGAAACGGCGCCACACTCCATTCAGGCAACGTTCACGGGCAGAAACGAAACGTTCCAATATACCAAGGTATATTGTCCGGTTTCGAACGCCTTTTCTGGCCCTGAATCCATCCTGCAGTATTCTCAGGGTTTGTTGGAGTTCTTGAAGTGTACCTTCCTGCATTAACCTGACGATATCCCGGAATAACAGTCGCGAAACGCTTGAAATGCATCAAACCGATTCCGCCCGGCACTACGACGCACAAGGGACCTCATAACCACAGCCTGGACAAGAAAGTCGTTCATTTTTGCGAAGCGAAGTATGGATGTCGAATACTTTGTACATGTTTCTTTCCCTCACAGTCATCTAGATGCGAAAACTGTGGTTACTTTTGCACATTACCTCTTGGTAAGTTGCAAGTACGGACCCGCGATCCTGACATGTGCTCACGACTCGCTCGAAGGCCATCCACAACAAGAACACGAGACGCGGCACGGATCCATGTCGCGTACCCGCTGGACCGTGGAAGGGCCGGACGACGTACCGGTAGAAATCGAAGGGCGCAAGTTCTCCACCAATGACGAAGGTGCACCGATGATGTGTAACCTCGTCTGCTCGGCGATGGGGCGCCACATCCACATCGACTATTGTCGCGCGATCAATGAGGCGGCGTGTCATGGCAACCGGGAGGTACAGCACATGACGAGCAAGATGCAGCCTGATCCCAATCGAGCAAAGGACGTACTCACGCACAGTCTGTTCTGGCAACGTAGTGGTATGTGCCTTTTAGGCGCATTTGCCTTGTCTGATCGATCGTCTGAATTGTCGCTCGACAGGTTTCAAGGACCCGTACTCGAGAGAAGAGCGGGCCAACTTTGCGAAATGGTAGGTTTCTGTTTGGGTTTTCTTTTGGCACGGGTCGACAGTTGACACACATTGAAAGTGATGCCATGTGTGCAGGTACGCGAGTCTCTATGGTCATTTTGCTACCTAGTGGTCGTCTCACGAACATGATTGATAGGTCCCGAACACACAGCTGCTGGGGGCGGTGCAGCAATGCCTTCTTACTGTTTCCTTCCCCTTTTCCATATGCCATTAAATCCCAACACACCCGCAAGAGTGGGTTACATCTCGAATGATGGGCATCAGTTCGCATGCAGGAATCCGGTCATGATGCAACAAGTCTTCCATGTGTGAGTTCGTCCGCGGTTATGCGCGTAGCAAGAGAAAATGACTCGATTCGGTTTTAACAGGATCTTTGTGGCTGACCAGTAAGTTTCTCTCGGTCTCATTTCTAGGGTACATTTACTGACCGTCCCCGTACGAATAGTTCTGGTTCGATGAGTTCCACTGACAGAAGCCCACTCCCCAATACACCGGCGACTGCTCGAATCAGTGCTCGATCCAACAATCGATATGGCGCAGTGCTCTCGTCGCTGTATAATTTCTGGACAGCACGCGCAGCCAC
Source organism: Boletus subparvulus (assembly GCA_038092515.1). Classification (NCBI taxonomy): domain Eukaryota; kingdom Fungi; phylum Basidiomycota; class Agaricomycetes; order Boletales; family Boletaceae; genus Boletus; species Boletus subparvulus. The sequence continues at coordinate 4,519 of JBBPQL010000520.1, read as the reverse complement.
AATTGCGAACTTGAATGCCGCGCGACGGGACGCATACAGTGTGATCTTGTTTGACGATGATGTCGAAACCCCGATTGTGAATGATTTTGCGAGCACACCAAATCAGTTGTTGGGCGCTCTCCTTGGGTTTGATGCCGAGGGCGGCACCGACTTTAGTCTCGCGATTCAACGAGCTCAGGCGATTATGGAACAAAACTGGAGTACCGAGAGGTAGGCGTCGTGTCTTTGTTCACTCCCTTTTAACAGCAGACCTCGGTACAGATACCCCGTCATCGTTTTCCTTTCCGATGGTGAATGCCATATTGACGACGTCGTCATGGAGGATCTGTGCCGCACGGCTGTCCGACTTGGGTAAAAACTAACAATTACTCACCGGATTTCGTTCGTGCTGACGCGCCTTCTCTTTTGCAAAATGCAGAAAAGCGGTGTCGTTCCATGCGGTGTCGTTCGGTCCGGATGCTTGTTCGACGTACCTGCGTCGAATGGCAGATATTGCGCAGGATGCGCAGGACAATGCACCGAGAAGTCCATTCGCGCCTGCCGCTGCGACCATCCCCTCGTCGTACACGGAAGCGCTCGACACGGTGCGTGCGTGTGTCTTGTCTACATGGACACTTATCGACTTTTGGTTTGCACCATGTTAGGTCCAACTCGCGGAGACGTTCCTGGGTATTGCGGAGTCAATGAGAAAGCCGAGAGGGGCACTGATGCATTGAGGTGGATATTGCCAGTTGTCATATTTTGGTGTTGTATTTGTGGGGTTGTTTGTACGTCCGGGTGTCGCATGTACGTTTATACTTTTCACTTGAGATTGACTACCCGTGAAGCCTGAGGCCTGAAGGATGATATTGACATACCTCAAAATTCGGGTTGAGACCTCTGTTGGCCGGCATCGGAACGGCTCACCCTTGAAAGCTTCTGACCAGTTTTGGAAGCTTTTCACCATTTTTGGACCACTTACATAATGTCCCTAAGTGCCGCAACACCGTATGAAAGAAGTGTTGCAAATTCCATGTGTGTGACAGGCATTGAAGTTGCACATAACCACATTTCATTTTCTTTGCAACAGACCACCACCATAGCCTAGCGGCCTGGCCTCTTTGAAGTGTCCGTTCCAAGGCGCTATTTGGCTGAGGGTGGCTCACAATGCATCCATTCGACAAACCTCCTGGTCTTAGTAACCTTTTCAATTACGACTCCGACTCCGACGAGGGCTACGTTCCGAGCAAGCTAGACAAAGGCAAACGAAAGGCGGAAGGTGTGTCTCGTGCAGACCGTGTCGTCACCGAGACTGAAACAGGTGGCACTCTTAGAGCCTTTGGAAAGGGAGGAAGTCGGCACCTCCCGCTACAGAAAGTCTTATCGTGTATACTCCCCAGTTCAAGATGTCTCTTCTTCAGACTCGGACACGGACTCTATGTTTGGGTCCGATTCTGACTCGACGCCTTCTCCGTTAATGTCTATTGACGCACGCCCTATCACGGATGGTGTTGGCTCTGATGGCGACGAAAGTCTCTACCAGTCTGTCAACGAAGAAAGTTCCCCGGATGATCAGGTGTGTTCATTCAACTCTACCCAGCTGGGATATCGAATTTGACCGTGGGTCGATAGATGGAGATAGATACTCCGCGCGATGGATTGGACTTGGCCTATTCTATCAAAGGCATGTATCGCATCCTCGACCTTATCTCAGAGCAGGGTAGTGGTGGTCTGGGTGAGTAACCCAATCAGACCTGCGCGCTTGTTCTCATGATTGCCCTGGTATCAGTCGATAAGATCATCATATCCCAAAACTCGCTCGAGGCATTCATAAATAGTGTTTGCCCGGGTGCATATGTATCGATGACCAAAGTCAACTTCAAGGCCCTTGACAATTATGTCATCAAACCTGTCGGCGTCTACGGGAGCAAAGAGGAACTAGTTCGATTTCTATTGCAGCTCGCTGCTATCGACGAGACAATGTATGTCATCCTCCTGGGACTATCCTTTCTCTGTAATATTGACATCCTACTTTGACAGTGCGGCGCAGCTTCTCGTCGATCCTGATACACACATACGCACGCAACCGACCCTCCGTTCAGGCTTGTACATCATCACAACGCCAGAGCCAACCGAGGGTTCTCATCAAATATTCGTTCTATATTGGCCCGAACAAACGACCTGGGATGACTCAGCGACGTCTTCTGTTCGTCGCAATCGTATCACGTTCATGAGGTTCGTTCAGATTGACACCATTCTAAATGACCGACGTCGAAATGCATGTGGCACAGGTACCTGACAAAGATGTGTGATCAAGTGGTGTCTTTGATCTCACCTGAACACGCGCAAACCATCCTTTGGAGTGAGGAGGATAGCGAGGACGAGGACATGCACGAAGTTGACTACAACGAGTCAGATCGAATGTTCACGTTTGAAGTTGCACAGACAAATGAACAAGAGGAAACGGTGGCTGTCCGCAAGGGATTCAAGGTCAGTTTGTCTTTCGTGACTGGGGTGTACGTTGACACGATTGGCATTTGCGGTTCAACTTTAGGCCGTTTCGCCGGCTATCGCGCGTCCAGGAGCACCCATGGAAGATCCGGATCCAATGAAGCCTGCGCCGATCGCGCCGTTTTTACTCTTCGGAGAGACGACGCAGGGATTCATGACAGTGGAATATCTGGAGGCGAGGGACATGCAGGATTCCTATAAAGGAATGTCGATGACGGGCGTGCGACTGGGGACTTATCTGTGAGTGTACCTCTCTTTCGTGCTTTCTAACTACCTGTTAACCTCATTTCAATAGGTCATCCGACCGCCTCCGCCTGAGCGAGCAGTTGGATGAAGAGGCTGTAAGAATCTTGGTGAACTCCGGACTTGAAGAACGCTTTCCACAGGAATGCAGGCACTGGCAAGACGAGGCCACCGCCGTGCACAACATGTCGGAGTCGAGCGTCGAGAAGGAGATTGACAACGCACGCACGAGATTGCGCAAGGAGCAGCCGGCTCTCCGAAGGGCGATATTCGAGTCAGTCCTAGACGAGGTATTGCGACTCTATCCGTGAGTAGCCCGCGTATTTACTTCGGATTGTTCGTTACTCATTCCGTAACATGGTAGGTGCGTAGTCCGTGAGGCCTTCGCATACAATGGTGATGATGCCGAGAAACATGTGAACGATTCAGGTAGGGCTTGGTCGGACCTCAGGATTGAAATCCATGCATGCTGATGTTGGTCATCCCAGAGCCTCTCTTGGAACTCTCTCCAAGAGCAAAGGACGTAGTTGCGCGGCAACTCGGTCAAGGATTTCAGACCATTCCTGATCAAGAGTTTCGAGATACCAAGGGCCGTATCTGTCTGTTCAAGTCATTGATGCCGCTCTTGGAAAAGAAGCCGACGAAACTCGACACCCAGCAGTGTGTGCCGATTTTGGAGGCGGTGTTGAAGGGGGATGTAGATCAGGCCAAGGCGAATGCAAAAGGTAGCAATGCACGTGGTGAGGGTGGCGGTAAGCGCAACAAAACGGTGCTGGGCTTCATTGGGTCTACAGTGAAGACGTTCTTTGCGGGAGAGAGCGACATGGAGACCGTGTGGGACGATCTTTTTCGACGCGCGACAGCTGCGGCGCGGAAGATCACCGACAGACAATTTCTGACTCAGTTGGGAGAGGACTTGGAACGATTTGCACAGTACGACCTGTTGCCACCGTTAGGGGACAAGGCAAAAGAGAGGGCGTTTGCCGACTTCGAGCTCGGCATCACGAACACGACTGACAAGCTTATGCCAGAAGTGCACAGGATACAAGAACAGGACTGTACGCAGCGGATCAAGCGCGAACAAGCTATGCGTGCGGAAGAGGAGCTGTGTAAGCTAAGGGCGGATCTGATTAGACAGGTCAATAATCTATCCGCACTCACCGCGTACACGCAAGTCATATCCACATTCCGATCAAATGAGTGCTGACAGTTCTTATAGCCATACATTCTCCATCACCGAGGTCCGAAAGGACAGGCATTCCCCGGGTTAGACGCTGTATCATCTGCGTCCTCCGCCGTCACGCTCACGATATATTCTTTTTACCAAGCATGGGCCTCGTCTACAAACTGTCGTATCACGGGTTCGCGGGCGTCACGGCAAGAACCGATGGTGACGTATACGGTGCATGTTATGAACCTGACAACGCAAGATCAGCACGAACTGCAGCTCAATCCAAGTGCGATCCCTTCGCCACGGTTTACTAGGTTTAGACATACGTTCAGCTTGCCACTGGGTCATTCCATCATGTACGTCTTGCGTGGTTCCTTTGTTCGTCTTCGTGACTCGCGTGAGAGGTATCGCTGAACTGAATGCTTTGTCCACGCTTGGACTAGACGCGCGCAACTTCTTGAAGCAGAGAAGCTCTTGTTGGTCGTCACCGATCGTGCGGGGAACTTGTTTGTCTACTTCGATGGTCTTGCTGCTATGGATGGTTCCATCACACGCAGCCGCGGGAAACGCCTCAATCGTGAAAAGATTGGGCATGAAGTTTTGTTGGCATACGAC